>KK100037.1:118084-129329 GCA_000611695.1 Rhizomucor miehei CAU432
TCTATTTACAAATGTTGTTGCAATTCTAACGTTTCATTGCATGCGAGTGCTCCCACTTGTGACATTTGCCATTCTATAGGCTAGATACTGTTTTTCAAATAAATGTTTGCGCCACCTGGGACAACCTTTTGCGCTATATGAGAACACACTTTGCGGTCTGGAAAGAACACAATTGGCATTATACAGGTGCACTAGTACTTAAAACCTCTTACGACCTACAGTGTTTCCACCTAGAACTGGTGCCAACAGCCAAAAGTCGGTCTTAAGCTGAAGAATGGTTGACGCTGATCATCGTTTGTTGCGTCTCAGAACTATGACGGTTGTCGCAGATTTGACACGCGTCGATGAAGATCTTTGTGCCACTATTAGAGTCCTGCAAGTTGAAAGAGAAAATAAACTAGGCCCCGCGGACATAAAACTTGAAGGAACGAATATGCGCCTGGGACAAAATGCAGCATAGAGCATAACACGATTGCAGCAACCAAGGGATCATTTCGAGCGTACGTCGATGAGCCGCGAGAGAGACAATGCTTAGCGCAAAAGTTTCATGCAAAAGGTCGGCGCAAACTCACGGTGCAAAAGCTCAATGCAAAAGAGCTGGCGCAAAATGACGGTGCAAAATGGGACAACGCAAGGTGATTCTGAGTTTGACGCAAATCTGTCCACCAATAGTGCAAAAGAAAAATGGCCGGAGTGCAAAATTGTTTCCAATCAGAGCAAACCATTTGGAAAAATCCTGCAAATGACCTTGTTTACAGGTATTCATCATCCCGCCCTAGGCGCACTGATCCTATCGTCACTCTGTCTGATACGGGCTTTTTTTCTACCGGACCAAAGCGTGAAAACGGCCATAGGATATACGTTACTTTGGCAGTAATGAGACCCATCGGCACAGTTCCGAAAGAATTGCTGTCTCTTGAATGGAATGCTTCATCTCCTTCAACCCAGCAATGCCCCTTGGGCACATAAACTATTTAACCACATCTTAAAAATCTTTGCCTTTTCTTTATGGTATCATATCATTCCGGGCGCTGTACCTGGATTGTCTCGGTCTCTCAATGGAATCACGGTATCTCCTTCCAAGGCAATAATACGTTTTGTGATTGTACACTTTGGATTCGTTGGTGATCTTTTTTTGAAAAAGAAAATCATTCCATCAGTTTCCCCCATTTTGGATCGAAATTAGGATATCTCCATCGCATACGTCAATGTTACTACTTCCCCTCGCTCAAACTTGTGATCGGTCACAGCCCATTTATTAAGCAGTACGCGGTCGCGCCATAGCATATTTGAGTCAGGGTTAAACGTCGGCTAAACAATTGTTGAGTGCTAAGCAAAGTTGGCTGATCAGGTACCGATCGACTTGTTCGGCAAACCTGCATAGATCGACCGTCGATTGTTCCGTAGCTGAAACCGTGATCGGCGACAAACATGACGACGGGGAACCAGGCTAGAGCCCGGATCGCCGAAGTTCGAAGAGTCGCCATATGTGTGCGCAAGGAAAAAAAAGAGTGCGGGAATTTGAATTGAATACGCATTTTTTTCTTGTTGGATGAAAGCTTGGTTTTCACCCTTGGCCGCATCCAGAAGATTTAGGACATGTTGGCGCTGATGGACCAAGCAAGAACAGATTCCAGCTGCATGAGCAAGTTGCCTTGGCAACTTGCGCGACCATCTACCACCGCTCAAAGCTTTGGGTCGGTGGTGAGGATACATGCGCACATCAAAAGAATATGAGACGTATGAGGAAACTAACAGGGACGTGTCGTGTTGCTCTAATAAACAAGAATTGGTATTACTGTGTTTGATACAGAGCAATCAATTGGATATACGGAAGAAACGCTCGAATTTGTCATGACTGTCTAGATTCTTCGTTCAAGTTGACAATGCTCCCGGACTGTATTACTTGCTACCACAATGTAGCGAGATAATAGCCTCAAAATGTACTTGAGATATTACTCTTCAGGAATAACTTTGTATGCTGTATTGTTCGAGACACGAAATTTTGCTTCTTTAATCGGCATCATATTCATATCGGACACCCATGCCTTCCTTTGGTGTCAATCCCATCCTTCTCATTCTATCTGCCTGCACACGTTCGCGGTTGACTTTGGTAAGCTCTTCGAGTTGTTCTTTCGATAATGACACTGGTGTCTGTTTCGCAGATGCTGCAGTGCGGGCAGCCTGTCGGTGCTGCATTCTATACAAATAAAGAAGAAGAAGAGAAGCCGGGTCAGTACAAATGCACACATGCTGTCCTTAAGTTGCTGATATCCTACCGCAGTTTCTCCTCGTCTTGTGCAAAGTTAAACGATCCATAATCCGACGGTGGAGCTCCACCCATTCTGATTGCATGTTGACGAGCTTCCCATTTGGCCATGTTGTAATATCTTTGAAACAGAGACAAAAAAGTTATTAGCAACCAAGTTATGTTGCGAGTATATACTCACTTTTCATGCGGCATGGTAGCAGTGTTGTAATCTAAGCCAAGACATCCATCAGCGTAACAATTCTATCTGCCAAGAAAAACCGAAGTACCATCCATGAAATCAATGAAAAGCTCTCGGCTTCGCATCTTGTTTACTAGAGTTGGATTGATATTCTTGACTTCTAATAACCAAGCATGGAATTCCTAATCGTGTAATATTAAAATCCTAGTCACATCCATGGATGTCGTTTCCCCTCCTACCGGCTCTTTTGTGAAAATACTATAATCGGCACTTGTTGGAATAAACTCAAAGTGCGACGCAATCCAAATACCACTTACTCTGATTCATTAATGATGCCGTATTTGCCCCATTCGTCACCGACTTTGAGCTCTTTGCTCTTTTTCTTCTTTTTGGATTTCTAGATGTATGTGAATTAAACAAGCGGATTTACAAGATCATCTAATGAATAATACCTTGGACTTGTGCTTCTTTTCCTTCTTTCTCTTCTTGTGCTTATTTTTCCGCCTTCTTTCGTCCTCTGATTCACTTGAATAAGAGTCGCTGCTTGATACTGAAGGCGACCTTCGCTTTTTTCACGACGGCGTGAAGGGCTAGAAGATCTCGTCAGAAAAGCTACTTTATCAGTACCAGTGCGCTCTAGAACTTGCCTTCGTGAGCGCGAACGTGAATCGCGATGTCGAGAATAACGGTCATCTGGAGAACGCGAGCGATGAGTGCTTCTATGCCTATCTATAGACCGATCTCTACGATGCCGCGAAGATCCGCGGTCATGTTTATTGTCGGATCGACCCATTCAAAAGAGCAAAGCGAAAAAATACAAGGCCTGTACTTGAAAAGGCGTTGAGTTGAAATCCATCGCAACGCACTATTGCCTAGTCAACGCATTTTTATGCAAAACGTCAGTCCGATTAAAAAAACACAATCATCAGAAGAATCGTCGTAAAGCTTCAGACAATAATATTTGTAGCTATCATCGAAACGCTTTTGGCAGAGCCTTTTTAAAGGATTTTTACATGATTACACTTTACATGAACGCCAAGGATTGGTTGGGGGTGAATGGAAATGCAAGGATACGCAAGGGGGCAGCGCAACACACATACGCCGTATATACAATGCTGTCGCCACTTTGTAAGCCCATAATAATATTCACCGTCGCTCCCTCTTCCCCCCTAAAGGCAGATTACTATAAAAGGCATTGATTATTCCCTGGTTTCCACCACTTTAATGTCTCCTTTACCGCAAACTCTTGCCATCCTTCCTCTCGCAGAGAGAGTCCTACTGCCACACATCGAAACTACATACACAGTCACAAATGCGGAAGCCAGATTTCTACAAAGGAACGAGTGCGACTATATCGTTTGCATACCAGTTCAAGGTTCCGACTCAGAAACAGCCGTTGCTACAACGGATTTGAGCAAACTCTTTTCATACGGATGCGTCGCAAAGATACTGCACATCGATCGATCGTTTCCAGATACCACTGTGCTGCGAGTGCGAGGTATTTGCCGCTCATATGTCAAGGATATTCTATGCAACGGCGACGACGCAACGGAAGCCGTACTCGAGCACTATCCAGAGCCCAAACAAGTAGCGAATTCGCAGGCGCACGATCAGTTCCGCGGATTGTACAGCGAGTACATTGCACGAATGCGAGATATCGGCATTCCAGACTCGGTGCTGTCTAGCTTGCAAAGAGCCATTCACGAGTATCCAATGACTCATCTTGTCAATTTGACATTCTGTCTCTTTGAAGCAAAGAAGGAAGATAAACTACGAGCGTTGGAAACTTTGGATCTTGACAAGCGGGTGCAGCACGGGATCGACATGATCAGTCGTCAGTTGCAGGTACACTTTGCATTTTTGCGCCCCCCTAAAAAAAGAATATTCTATGCATGAATTGTTTATAATTTTTCTCGCACAGATTCTGCATAAACAGCAGCAGCACATTGAGGAAATTCTGGACAAAAGACGCCGGGAGTTCTATTTACGACAGCAGTCTCACACCATCGCCAAAGAAAGTCTTCAGAGCAGTAGCAGCAACACTGGAGATGGCAATGGTGGCAGTATAATCAACAGTTTCAGTGGTAACAACAGCAGTAGAGAGTTCTTTTTGCGTCCCGCAGATCAAGATGATGAAGAACTGGTTAGTTTGGTTGAACGCCTCAACAAAGCCAATCTGCCCGAGTACGCACAAACAGTGGTACAGCGCGATCTGAAGCGCCTACGCAGCATGAGTTCATCCACTCCAGAATCTGGCGTTCTCAGAAGCTACTTGGAACTCGTAGCAGATTTACCTTGGTCGTCATCTTTGCAGCAACCCAAATCAAACAATGTCAATATCAAGGAAGCTTCCAAATTACTGGATGAACATCACTATGGGTAATTATTGAACAAGGATATAACCTACTTGAAGAATCCTTATAGTAACATGGACGTGTAGGTTGGAGCATGTAAAGAAAAGAATCTTGGAATACTTGTCAGTCATCAAAATCAAAAACGACCTTTCACCGCCCATTCTTTGCTTAGTTGGTCCGGTATGTAGTTGAAGCATTAGCATAAGCATCATGATAAGCTTTGAGTATTGACATACCGAGAAATATCAGCCTGGTGTAGGAAAAACGACGCTTGCAAAATCAATCGCAGAGGCTCTACAGAGAAAATTCCACAGGATTTCTTTGGGCAGTATCAGGGATGAGGCAGATATTCGGTATGCAATATTTCGTGTGAAACGGGTGTTGTATGGAATGTTTGATGCATAGTACTCACGTGGATATTCAACTGCAGTGGCCATCGCAGGACATATGTGGCTGCGATGCCCGGCCTTCTAATCAATGGTATGCGCCGATGTGGAGTCAGCAACCCCGTTATTCTACTGGGTAGGTCACTATCTGAAACTTGTATCGAAACAATACAACTGATCTGAGACATTTAATCAGACGAAATCGATAAGGTTCTGGAGCGAACACAGCAAGGTGATCCAGGTGAAGAAGATGACTTGTCAATATTGCGAGAATAACTTTGTGCTAACAAATTTATTTTTTAGCTGCTGCCATGTTGGAAGTTTTGGATCCTGCACAAAACACCAATTTTGTCGATCATTACCTTAATATTCCATTCGACCTATCCCAAGTCCTATTTATTGCTACAGCTAATTCTCTGGATACCATCTCTGGTCCACTTTTGGATCGCATGGAAGTCATACAGCTTGAAGGTTACACATTGGATGAAAAGCAGGCAATTGCAAGATCATATCTGTTGCCAAAGCAGCTGGAAGCACATGGCTTGACCCAATGCAATGTTCAAGTAACGCAAGACGCATTGATGTATATGATCGAGCATTACACCATGGAAAGCGGAATACGGAACCTTGAGCGGAACATTGCAAGCATCTGCCGAGCTAAATGCAAAGAGTATGCTGACTTACTCGAAGCAAAGAATGCAGAAAAGTTCTGCAACATTGTCACTCAGCAAGATGTCGCTACCATACTTGGGGTACGTAACTGTACATGGAACTGGAAGTAGGAGATGTTTATGCGAAGCGTGTTGACAAAAGCATGTTTCAGATGCCAATATATGAGCCAGATAACTTGAATGCAAGTGAGGCTGTGCCGGGTATTGTGAATGGAATGGCATACTCCTCTAGCGGTATTGGAGGAGTGCTGCCAATTGAAGCTAGCCAAATGCCAGGACAAGGGCAAATACGCTTGACAGGTAATCTAAAAAAATATCCGGCGCTTGATTTGGATCTAACCATGTCTTTTTTCATCTTAGGTTCTTTGGGCGACGTCATCAAGGAGTCTGCATACATTGCGGTATCATGGATCAAGTCCAACGCTTTCGCTCTACGACTCACGAATTCTCGGAAACAAGTACTACTACAAGATATGGATCTGCATATTCACATGCCGAGCGGTGCAGTACCTAAAGATGGACCGTCTGCCGGTAAGTTATACTTTATCCAGCAAGAAGAAGAAAGGTGATAATCCAACTAAATGTTGTCAAAGGTGTTGCTCTCGTTATTTGTATCATGTCGCTGTTATCTGGTGAGCCGGTATCCAGGACAACAGCCATGTCTGGAGAAATTACACTGCGTGGACAAGTTAGACCCGTTGGTGGTATCAAAGAAAAAGTTATATCGGCTCACCGGGCTGGTGTCGAACGCATCCTGTTACCTGCTGGAAATCAAAGAGATGTGGTGCAGACAGTACCACCCTATGTCCAAAATTCCGTATCGTTCATATACTGCAAAACGATTTGGGATGCCGTGGAAGCTGTATTCACTAACAACTCGCTTACTCAACACTCGGCGCAATGCGTAAGTCGCCTATAGAAAAAAGTATTGCTCTCACACCCGTACACCCCGTATGTAATAATGAATTAGGCTTGGAAAAGTTTCAAAATAATGCATTCTGAGTGGTTCCTCACTCTGTTTAATTAGTTCATCCGAAACAAATCCAGAAATTCGACATCTTTTCCAGGCACAGTTTTTCTCTCTCGTACCTTTCTTAAATATTTCATTTTTCCCCTTCCTATACATATATGCTTCATCACTTGCCGTCAGAGCTGGTCGCTGACATTGCCTCACATCTTCCTGCAGCAAGTCTGCGCCAGGTTGCACAGACTTGTCGCCACTGTTACTTTGCACTTCTCCCTGCCATTTATCGCCAAGTTACTTTCAAAACCGTTCATGATATCCACACACTCTCCCTTCGCCTGCGCGATAACGAGACATGGTCTTTGCATGCCAAGCGGTTCGTCCGGAACGTATCGATTGGCCAAAACCAAGATCGTCTCTTTTCTCGATATCTCGTACATGAAGTTCTTTCTGGTTGGGAGCGGCTGGAGCTCGAAGTTGAAAAGAAAACCGCCTCCATGGCCGAGCTTTTTACTCTTTTTCCTAATCTTTCCAGCGTTCTGCTCAACTATGATCATGTATCAGGCGTTCCAGCACCACCAGAGCCGCACCCAAGTTTTCGAGGCAAAGTTGTTCTCTTTCACTATCGTCCGGCAAGTCACAAACACCTTTACCCATTATTGAAACCATTTAACAACTGCCGACGACTCGAACTACGATCCCGTCCCTACATTTCTCTCTGTGCCACTCTGCAAGATTCACTCTTGACCGACAAGGATATTTCAACGCTTGCCGACCTCGATTTTTCTGAACTAAGACATTTATCCTTATCGTACGTCGACGATATCATGTCACTCGAAGAGTTTGGGATGCTTTTGCGGTCCATACCCAACCTGCAAGTGTTGGAGCTCGAGTGGATCTTACCACCTTCCCTCGGTTACTATGACGACTTGTGCCATCAAGTACACCAAATCTCATCATTGTTTCCCGGTCCCTTGACAAGACTCGATTTCATGTACCGTGCTACCTTCTCAAGCACCTGTCCCAGTTCCATAGATTCCCTAGCTAGAAACTTTATTCACTTGACATGTTGAATAAAAAAGCTCCTGCTGTGGCGTCGGAGCAAAAGGCCTCCCAACTGTCAAAAATTTTGGATCCAAAAAAAAGGTGTCTTGTTGCATAGCAGCCGACAGAAAACGGCTTTGTAAATTATTTTTTTCATGGAGGTCCATCGCTGTCGATTTGTCGAGTATCAGCCAGCGTCTATAAACTCTCTGAGCTTTACACCGTCGACGGTCAAAGAGTCACGATTAGCAGTTGGACGAGCAAACGGCGACATTGAGATCTGGGATCCTACGGCTCGTTATAATCTCGAAAAGACGCTTCCTGGAGGACAAGATCTATCAGTCGAAAGTGTAGTGTGGGCACACCAATCAGTGTTGACCAATGTAAGCGACGACGAGGATCCAGAGTCGATTGAACGAGCAAGGAAACGTCTGCTGGAGCAGCCACCTCGACTGTTCTCCTCCGGTTTCAACCCATACGTCCTTGAGTGGGACACCACTTCACTCATTGTCAAGGTACGCGTTTGGAAACTGTCAGAGAAAAAGATGGAATTGTGTGACTTAATTGGAACTTGTACGCAGCGATCGGTCGACTGTAATGGTGGTGCGATCTGGTGCTTAGCGGTCAACAGCAACGGAACACGACTGGCAGCTGGTTGCGAGGATGGACGGATACGTCTGTTTGACATTTCTGATGGACAATTGGAATATATGAAAGCATTCGAACCTCAGCGAGGTATGGATCTTGCGATTTTTTTTATCAGAGCTGAATTAACCAGAATCAATGACTTTTAGGTCGTATCTTGTCGATTGCTTGGTCACCCGATAACTTGTACATTGTAACCGGAGCAGCAGACAGTTCTCTTCGAAAATGGGATGTGGCAACCGGACGAACGGTATCTCGCATGATGGTTGATACTCCAAAGAACGACAGGACGCTTGTTTGGGCGGTAGCAGCTCTCCAGTAAGTTGTGCGAAACCGACTGGTCTGGGGTCTGCTGCCATGTATCCTAATTTGATCTTTCTTTGCTTCAGAGACGATGTATTGGTTTCTGGTGATTCAATGGGAAATATCATGTTTTGGGACGGAAAACGAGGAACAACAAAGCAATCATTCAAGTCACACGATGCAGATATTCTGGCGCTTGCATACTCACCAAAGGAAAACGTTCTTTATTCGGCCGGTGTCGATTGCAAAGTAGTTACGTATCGTAAAGTACAAGGAAAGATGCACGGCAAAAAGAATGAATGGGTCGTTGTCGCACGCTCGAAGCGACATAGTCATGATATCCGTGCTCTTGCGATAGAAGAACGATCATCAACATTGGTATCTGGAGGAGTAGATACACAACTCTCAATATCTCCCTTGGAAGGCCGATGGTATGCAGCTTCACCTTTTGCACGGAAAAACATTGTATCAATGTCCAAGTCGCGACAACTTGTCATGGCAACATTTTTCAATTCTATATCTATTTGGCGTTTAGGACAAGGTGAGTGCATAGATATTGTACTAAAAATGAAGAGTATAGTGATACTAACTACCCCAATTTTTTCTTACTTTCGACAGCTGCACCCATTGATATGGCGCTCGAAAAACCAAGTATTCCTGAACTTATGGAAGGCCATCGTTCCGTTTTGGAATTGCAGTTGAAATCTGACTGTAACATCACATCATCTGCATTATCCGAAGATGGCAACTGGATCGTCGTTGCAGATGTGGAAAATGTACGCCTGTTCCAGGTGCAACAAGTGGTAAGTTGTTTGATTGGTAGAAGAAGGGCTTTACTTTGCTCACGTTGCATCGTGGTTATACACATAGGATGGAACTGACCAACTCAGGGTCAAAAAAGTGCGCGCATTCGAAAAATGCTTGGCTCAATACCTAGCAACACACAACGCAGCACTGGGTGCTCACCATGTATTATTAACGCCTGGATCGGACAAGCTGATCATTGTCACGGTCGAGTCTCGTATCTTGATTGTGGATATGTTGCATTGGGAAGAAGACGGTGTATTTGAGGTTGTCAAGGAATTTGGACATCACCGTGGTCTGGACAGTGACGGAGGCACGACTGGCAAGAGAGTTGCTACGATTATCAACGTTGCTGTCAGCGCAGATGGACAATGGCTTGCAACAGGAGACGATGAAAATCGCATCAATGTATTTAATTTAGATAGCCTCAAGGTGAGACGCAACTGCAAAAAGTGGACAACGTACTTTGGGAACATCTTTCTAATTTTCTGATGCATATAGATCCACTTTGAATTACCACACTCATTCACGCCACACACTGCACTTTCCTTTAATGAATTCCGACCGAACGAGCTTTTCGTCGGTCAAGCAACAAACGAGTTTTACATTTACAACGTGGAGAGCAGACGACTTTCCACTTGGTACCAGAAATACCACAGCATTATTCCAAAATGCAAACTTACACACCTTGACGATCCTATCCGAGGAGTTGCATACAACCCTAGCAAACCTGACTTGATGATCGTATACGGTAGCTCATACTTGTGTCTTGTCGACTTGTCTACCAATAGACCTGCTCCTCAGCAACAGCTCAAGCGAAAGAAGCTAGGATCAGATCCCGAAGAACTCACAGAAGATCCAAAGATCACACGTATATTACAAGAATATAACCAAATCCTGCACTGTGAATTTTTGAAAGAAAACTCGATGGTGATTGTCGAACGGCCAAAGTTCAGCATCCTCGAAAAGCTTCCACCTTCATTTTACAAGCCGCGGTTCAGTCAATAAAGATTTTTGCATTGCATGTTTTGAAAAGAATACATTTTGTCATCTGTCCACCTATGTTTATGTCCAGGAAAGGATTGCGGTTAATATTTTGATGAGAAAGAAGTAGATCGATGTTGAAGATGAAACTTCTTTCGTAGCTACACAAATCAATCTTGTCAAATAAGGTTTGCTACTCTCCGTGATACTCCAGCTTATAGTGTTTGATAGCAAGTCAGGGAATGAATTGTGGAAGTGACAAACCAAACATATCATTCCCATTTGGCTCAAAGAATAGCTTATTACTGAATTTCGTCGAAACCAATTTCGGGTTATAAGTAAAGAGTGAATGTACTTTAGCAGAAGTTGAAGTATCCATAATCCTCATCTAAATGTGAAGAAGATTTGCTTCTATCTTTACCTTTTGCCTATTGATGTTTACTCAATGAGCCAACGGAGTAATGGCGTACGTAACCACATACAGCATTGAAGAAATAAGCGAAAATATTGCTCATTTGAAAACTACCAAAAAATGCACCATGATTTCGAGTAGTAACGAGTGTTCCCAACATACTTAGCCTGTTTACAATAGCTACGTACGAATCCTCTTACTATGATACTTTTTTACTTTATGAACAGT
>KK100037.1:133683-186770 GCA_000611695.1 Rhizomucor miehei CAU432
AAATAGTGCCGATTGTTGACAATGAGATTTGCCCTGTACGGAGGGTTGTCAACCCTGTTGGCCGTCGGCGTGATCTTTAACGCCATGCATCAACGATCTAATTTTTATGCGGCGTGTGTGTACCTCTCCAAATCAAGCGCTTGCATTATGGTACGCAAAGAAGAGTGGTTTAAAGGCGTGCAGGTCATATAACCTAATATTTCTGCAATGGTAGATCCTGCTCAATATGGGATTCTTACTCGCAGTGTGTCTCGGCAAAACGCTACAGGCGATATTTTTTGGCAGTTTGCGCGCTATTGAGGTTGAGGCAAGTATAATGAAAAGAATGACGCTGTAAGACATACATTATTCTTAGAATATGTTTAGCATCTGTATGAACGATCATGGTACGCAGTGACGGAAACATGCTTGGCAATGACGATTTTTCGAGAAGAGTTCAATCTGCAATTTGTAATTCTATTTACAACACTGTTATTTATCAAAATATTCCACTGGCTTTGCCAGGATCGAGTCGAGTTTGTAAGCTATTTTGATGCTTTGCGAGATTTTCTGTCAAGATATTGATCTAAAGGATGCCACTAGATGGAGCAATCGCCCAACAATCGGTTCACTTTTCACGTTCGAATGATCAATCTCATGGCTCTCTTGTTAATCGTCGATATCGTCCTTGCAAATCATGCGATCGGAGTAACAATGACGAAAGGTCCCAATATGATGGTTATGTTTGGATTTGAGGTACGTCGACCCTGGATATCAGGACACAGATATGCATATACTTATATTTGCTCCAGTATACAATTCTTACCTGCACGATCTTGTCTACCGTCGGCAAATACATTTTGAACGTTATCGATTTACGAAGCGACGATCCATGGGAAGGCAAATCCATGTATGTCTTTTACTTGGACTTGATGACAGGTACGGGGAAAAAGCGATTGAGCTCGTAAAAGTAAGAGAGTTAATTTGAACTGTATTTTTCAAGATTTCTTCAAGCTTATCACGTACATCGTCTTCTTTATCTTCATTTGTTATTACTATCAGCTGCCTCTGCACATCATACGCGACGTGTATGTGACATTCCGATCATTCATTCAAAAATGCCGCGATCTGTACAGATACCGACGAGCAACTCGCAACATGAACGAACTTTATCCCAATGCGACAGCCGAGGACTTTGCCCGGATGAACGATAGCACGTGTATTATTTGTCGAGAAGAAATGCAACCGACCAACAATAACAACGGTGATCAGCAACCTACTCCTAGAGAGGCTCAGCAACAGCAGCAGGATCAACCCAAAAAGTTGCCTTGCGGCCACATTTTTCATTTTCATTGTTTGCGAAGCTGGTTGGAACGTCAGCAGAGCTGTCCGACCTGGTAAGTCTTTTTGAATCACGGTGTATACCATATGGATAATGAATTTCATATTTTATTATAGCCGGCGATCTGTGTTATCCGATGGACCTGGCAACAACAATAGTCAGGCACAGCAGAACCAGGCGCAGGGCCAGGCTGCTCCTGCTCCTGCTCCTGCTGCTGGCCCGGATGTCAATGCTGGTAACCAACCAACCTCACCTCAGGAGACACAAGCGCAGCAGCAAGCTGAACATCCTCCACAGACAACTGATCCTTTTGCACCACTTCATCAACACTTTGGCGTCCCTTCGTCGCAACAGCAGCAGCAACAGACTAGCGCCATCCCTCCTTGCTCTTTTAGTTTTTTGACGCCGCAACATACTGGCAACGGCGTGTGGCCTGGATACCAGAATGGTGGCATGATACCTCTTATACCTTTACCTGGCGGGCAACAGCAACAACAACAGCAAGCTGGAGATAATATTAATCCTTTATCCAGCTCAACTCTACCTGAAAGCTTAACAGACGAACAGCTCCAGATTCTGTCAAATGCTACGCGGGACGCCATGGCCCAGCGCTTACGGTTGTTGGAAGCCGTACAGAATCAAATATATCAGAGCATGCAACTTTTGACACAAGCGCTGAGCGTGATACCATCTGAAACCCGAGTTCGTCAACAATCTGATGAAAACGGAAATGTTCAAACAGATGCTCCAAAGACCGAAACTGAACCAGTGCAAGAAGAAGAGAAGGGAGAAGAAGCATCATCATCAGCAACACCATCATCACTGTCAACATCAAGCATTCGCAAAGGCAAGATGAAGGAAACAAGTAGTAGCAACCATAATATTGATGATCGTACAGATGCATAAAAAGATTTCCATTATCAGTTTGTAATTATAACATCTTTCTCTCTCTATTTAAATTGATGAAGAGAGGAAAAGAAGAAAAGAGGAAAAGAGATGACAAGGGCTTGGAAAGGGGGAAACGATGCAACAACAATTGACACTCCTAACGGGTAGCAGGCTCGGGCAATGCAATAGTGGGAATGGCTGCGTCGGCGGCGGTGGTGGCTGTGGGCGTCGTTGACGAGGAAGATGAGAAGGAAACAATGCCTTCCGAGAACGCACCTTGTCGTCGAATCTTTTCCATAAATCCAATGACCCGAGCAAGGTCGAGATCTGGTGGATCGCTCTCGATAGCTTGAATAAGTGGCTCGATCAGATCATCAATCTTTTCAATAGGCAAGTTGCAGGAAGCCGCAATAAGCTGTTTCATCTGTAATTCCTTTTCGGCTGACTGTGCCCTCAAATTTGCCACTGCCGTCTTCAAATCGTCTGCATTGGACATGTATGCCAATACAGTCGCCCGTAATCGTTGTAATCGTTCTCGTATCCGCATGGATGGATTTTCCGGGAGAATAACATGGGCATCAATGTTTTCGTGCTCGTCCATCTCATCGATCGATGCATTTGACTCGGGGACCTTGATACCGTGAGCAGCCATTGCATCCAGCTCTGTTTGGATTGCTAATTCCAAATTTCGAACCCTCTGCTGCGCTTCTATCATCCGTTGCGACTGTGATCGACGTGATTCCAGCTCTTTTCGTGTCTTTTCCAGGGATTCATTTGTCTTTTGTAGCTCCTCATCAAGCCGCCGTAACTCTTCTTCTCGTGCATTCAGTTGAGTGCCATATTCTTCGTCCAGTGCATTAACGATCTTTTGAACGGCTAAGAAAGAAAAAAGCGCGAAACTTTTAATATCCAGCATTTCAAGTTTTCGTTTAATATGACTTACTGTTTATAATTTCACGTCCCCGTTGACTAAGAACTATTGGCTCTTTTGAGGTTGAATCTGTATTTTCTTCATCCTGTGCAGAGACCGTACTTGCTTGTGTATCCTGATCCAAAAGAGATAAGTATAGTATTCTTTCAAGCGGTGCTGCTATACGTTCTGCTTACTTTCTCTGGTTCTCCTTCAAAGTAATCGCTGCAGGAAAGTCCAGCATAATTTTCGGTACCTTTATCAGCGCCTGCCTGTATCAGCATATCCATGATTTCAGAAGATCCGACTTGGGCAGCTACGGTCAAGGCCGTGTCTCCTCGATCGTTTTGTAGATCTATGATTTCCTTGATTTTTTCCTGAGCGACAGTCTGCAAAATTTGGCGCATGTAGTACGCTGCTGCTCTTGCGCGACCGAAAACGCCCGCAGCTAAAGCTGCGTGATGGAGCACTGTTTGTCGTCGATTATCCAGTGAAGATAAACTTGGAAGCAATGCCGTCAATATAGTCTGGAAGGTGCCCGTCTCGTAAGCGTTGGGAACCATGACGGTGCGCATTAATGGTGTTTCGCCCGCGAAGTTCATTTGCCTTAGGTTGGCGCCCCGCGATATAAGATGCTGCATAACACGAATACGCGCCAATGCACTTGCCCAGTGCAACGCTGTGTTTCCGAGCTCGTCGAGTGGCATATTTATACCAAAGTTGCCTGTGGAGTTATTTTCTAGCACAGCTGGTATATCGTCAGATAGGAAAATGGAGGCCAACAGGCTCCGGTGCTCGTCACCAACTGATATGTCATCTGACGACGAACTTTCTGGTGCTGGGGAAGTTCTAGCTTTTTTGCGTGCGTGTTCATCATTCTGCGGTGGTGGTGGAGAACGCCTAGATGGCTTTGGAGAAGGAGATGCGCGAGAGGAGCTTTGCGGTGACGTTGGTGCGACGGGCGAGTTGGGTAACAGATTCTTTGGTCGTCGAGGCACCGTTGGTGGGTTGAGCGCTGCCCATCGTTTCTGTGCTGCCATAGCCTGCTCTTTTGTAGGTAGTTTGTCTTCTTCATCCTGATCTTGAGGTGGTTCAAAGTCCATGATAGGCTTGAGTAATTCTAATACGCCGTATTTTTGAGCGAGCTGTCTGCTCTGTTCCGGTGGGATCCTAATGCACTTATAATAAGTATACACTCTCTCTACGCGTACACTTTAAAAGCCTGAGTGAAACGTACCAGGTGCCTTGAAACTTGCCGTAACCTCCCTGCACTTTCTCGTGCTCTCCCATGAGGATCTCGCGATCGAGGACTCTGGACCGTTTGCCCTTGTCCAAACCAGCGAGCTTGAGAATCTGTGTTGCGTTCATGTACGAGTCTGCACGTCTCCGCATGACCGCGACATCTTGGATGATTGTCTCGTAGACGGGAACGCCAGAGTAAACAGCAGTGTATATACCAGTGTCCATGATTGTTCGACGCGAATATGATTTCGTCTTGCTACCGGCAAGGCGATGTGTCTCTCAACAAGTAAGCGTGCTTTAGATCAGATGGTAAACAGCAATCAAGAGTTGTCGTTTCAAGAACTGGGGGGCGTGCTGACAGGGGTGTCTCGTGGGTGCTCTTGATACGCGTCGTGAGGGAAGAAAAGGGAGGAAGCATTGTTCCCGCTGCGAGAAATTGTCGATTTCCTGCAGCTACGATCCTGGACAATTTGCAGACAAATGTAGCAACAGCTGGCACAAAAATCCATTTGGCATTAAAGATTGACAGAGCAAGACATCACTGCAGCTTAATTGATGCTTTCTCTAGATAATATAGATTATTGTTTGATATCTTTTATAGTAAAAACAATAAAATTTAAATACAAACAAGGAAATACAAAAAAGACAAAGAATGGAAAGACAGAAGATGAATATATTAATGAGTGATGCCCTAAACACGAATATCTTTGTGGACTTACATGGCTACTTCATGCCCATGTGTTAACCATGGGGTTGCACCTCCACTGACCGTGTTGAACTGGCCAGAATTAAGGGGTGTAACCGGGCAAGGGGGTTGTCTTTGAAAGGAATGGAATGGGCGCAAGGAACAGAGAGAGAGAGGAAGGCGGAGGACGGATATCCTATACTAGTGATATTTCAGAGAATGGAAAGAAGAGCGCTGGAAAAATTGAAATACTTACTGGACTTGCTCACGGCGCATTGCCTTTAGGTGTGTCTTGGTTATCCGACAAGGTGACGCCGCGGTGCCAGGACGGAGAACTATAGTATGTTCGAGATCAGTTATCAAGATATTCCATTCTGTTCCATCATACTACTTACAGAGACATGAAGATGGCGACAAGGGTAAGGAAGAAATGCTGGGAAACGGCGTGGTTTATTTAAAAGTTTTCAGGTTCTTGTTTGCATTAATACTGATAAATCAGCGAGTGATAAACCAGTTTCCATGACAACAACTGCTGAAGCTATGGTGTGCGCGACGAAAATATGAGCGAACATGTAGCATTGATGCCTGCTGGGAACCAGCACTTGAGAGGAAGCTGATGGATCTATGTAAAAAGCGTAACAAGTTTTCGGTACATAACGAGTTTCTGCCGTAGAAGTGATAACCATCAACCAGTCAGAAAGTTGAATTTCTCTATTTGTCTTCCACTTGTACTTGCATTATGCAAGGAAAATTTTGCAGAAGACGAAAGTTTATAGAGAGCGACGCAAGTCGATGCATATATAAAACTTTGGGCAATATGCTATCATAGAGAGTACCATTTTGGAACGAAGGCATGCGCGCTTTGAGTGCGCGCCTTTGGACGCCAACAATGGAGAACTGTAACTTCCAGACGATTCAGGAACCAAACTCGTGGTTTCATGTCACGGAAACACTTGCCCTAGGGCTTGAGGAGGAGCCGCTAATTTTCCGACCAGCTGTACTCGACATGACCGATCCCAACGCGACCACGTACACCAGCGTGAGCATAAAAGTACACGTTGAACCGAGGAGTCATACTACACAGGTCTTGTCCCAGTGGTTCAGAGCTGCCCGCACGCACACAGTACAATGTCTGTGTCACGCTGAAATGTCAAAAGCGGTTGTATTGTTTCTTAAAAGTCGGTAAGTTTCAGGATGTTCTTACCCTTCGCTTCCACATCGCTTATGATTTTCTTTTTGAAGATCAAAACTTTGATGCCGAAGCAAAAGCGGCATATGAGGAAGACCTCAAAACTAAGCACGAGAAAAAGCTCTGTCGCCTTCTGTACATAGCTCGATTCTGCCCAACTAAGAAGCTTTCGACGAGTTCTTGGCAAGCAATGGTGGTCCGTGGAGCGAACGTGTCTTAGAGAGAAAAATCGCCAGTATTTTACTTAAGGGGGAGACAAATTTATGGAATCTGGGCCGCAGTGGTGCATGCAAAACCGCACAAGATGAAGCTCATAAGAATTATAATGCTGCAAGAAAGACGGGTGTCAAAAAGATAGACTTTTGAAGTGCAAAGGTATATTCAAAATCGCTAATTTTGCAGTTTTAGCTCTAAAGTTCACTTTTCTTACTTAGGACAGCGCAGAGTCCATCACGTTGCCAGCCGCGGCTTTCAAGGCTAGAGGGGGTCTTCCGAGACGTTTATTTGAGACGGCATTCGTAGGCGAAAATTATCTGCTTTTAAAGACTGCGTCATCCATCACGAGGATACGTTCGACAAATACAAGGTCATCCTTCGCAGCGAAGTACCCGTAGGAACTCAACAACAAAATGCACAAACGCCGTTGATCTTCGCGATTGATCCAGGGGCCATTAACTTCCTCTTGGATAACTTCCAGAGAATCATTCTACCACCGTTTGCAACAAAGGAAATGGTGTCCAGAGCAAGAAGAAACATCCCAAAGGAGGTAGTAAAAGAAATTACTTGCTTGGGACCACTTATCTGAAACAGAATTTATTGCAAAGAAGTGAGTCTATCTGCCTTTGCAAGTCAGTGTACGCCGAGTTGACTGAACTCTGATTAGCCTTCAGAGCCGGCGTAAAAGTCACCATCCAAAATGAGGCTTACACGTCGAAAACCTGTTCTTCATGTGGAACCATGATTCATATAGGCGGCTTCGAAACATATGATTGCCTGTATCCAACCTGCAAAAAATATCCTCTTGCGCTGCGTGGCGGATGGCAATTTGGCAGCAGCAGCAGCAAACATAGAGATTTGATTGTCTCATTGGCATAATAAAAAACTTCGATCACTTCAGAGCAATTTCTCTACTCTTTTCTCACTTTGCAAGATGTTGTCTATGCTTTTCAAGTCACTTTGGAACGCCATTGTTTTGCTGCACCTCTTGTGCTGTTATGGAGGTGATATTCATACGTAAATTATAATATCAGACAAATGTTGAAATCTGACACTCTTGGTGGATGCCGTAGGATGAAGAAATCCAACCCTTGTTAGATGATGGATTGTTACTTGTCTATGCTGAAAATCTGTTCGAGAATATTGCGACGATGAGGATGAAGATGATGGCGAGATTACACAGCTTGCTCAACCGAGTGGATATCGATGATGACTTGGGTGAAGGGATTTCTGTAAGTGATACGAAGTGGAAAGAAACCCAGGCATTCATTATATAATTGCATTGACTAGGCCAGTGCAACCCAGCCGGCTTCGGTAAGTGCAATTGAACTGAGGATAATTTAAATGCTCACGTTTATATTCTAGACCAATACGATTCAAGCAGCAAAAAGATGCACTCATTGCCACAAGCAAAGAATAAGTCTGCCTGAAGAAAATATGGTGCCTTGCACGAAACAATATCACATGGGTGCAAGCATTCTAGATGGGCTGCCGGAAACGCATAGAAGGAACAGGAGAAACCCAAGCACACCATTACGTCTGTATGAGCGTAAAGATGTAATCATGAAGGCCCGCGAGTACCACGGTGGCGATATTGGTAGTCTTTATGTCATGCAGAAGGCAGGGCCCAGAAAGAAGGGCAAGAAAGGCAAAACACTTCAAGAGGTGACATATTTGAAGAGACTGGTGGCAAATGTTCCCATTATTATTTAATGTATACTGCTGTAGACGGCTACGACACAAGAAACTCCAGCAACCACTGAAGAGCAAGGTAGTAATACTGATCGCCTTAGCTTATGAAGCCTATTCATTCATCATTTTGCGGTTGTTTTATTAGATGGCAGACGTGCTGTGCTCCAAGAAAGCACTTGGAAGACTTGGGTTGGAACTACCAGACGACTCGGCCTTGTGTACAAACTTTATCTACAAAGCGAGGGTGATGCCTCTACCATAGCTGTCAGAATGCAGGAGATGAATTTCTTGTTCGAGCGTACAGATTACGCTTATACACGTTTTCAACCAGCAACGGAAAATGTGGAAGAGGCTGCTTACGTCCTTAACTCGGAAACTGACGAGGAGTTAGCCTTACAGCATTTCGTGGAGCAAAAGATACGAAACAATGAACCAGTTCCCAGTGATGACATCCCGGCTAGTCTCCAGGAGCGACTCCTGGAAAAGGAAGCATCTGCTTGGCGCAGTCTTCTCAAAGCGCGCTTGCTTGACCGTGTGAAATCCTTGCCTCAAGGCGAGGACTGTGACCATCTATTTACATATTCGCAAAGCAATATCAACTTATCCAACGAACAGTGAGTGAAATTGATTGGCCTTGGAGAACTTTCGTTTCTAGAAACAACCCGGACGACCTGCAAGATGTCTTGAAGAACGCACAACGGAGTTAGCTGCCATTTTTAAGGAATCCTTTTTGCAAAAAATGAGAGAGAACCCACCTGATTTGTTCAGGCAAGAATTTATTGCACTGCTGCAAAGCAGAGCCCGAGGGAAAGCATGGAAACAGGCATAAGATTCTTTCCTGCGACAGCACTTGTCAGAACTTGCAACTGAATTGAATGTGCATGCAGACTACGCCCGCATCATAGTCCACGGGATTTTCAGACAGAGACCGAAAGTAAAAAGAGTAGCGCGATACTTTTGGGATGTATAATCATCCATCAATTCACAAATCCACCCTCCTTGTCCTCGAGAAGGCGATCGCCAATTGCATTGGCGTTTTCATATTCTACAATGCTCGCAGGCCATGCCTCTTTTGGTAAAAAGAGACCTTTCAGATACCGCCCATTTTTTTTTTCAGAAAAATCAATTCTGACCTGAGCAAGGGTCGCATTTCAGCTGCGCTCTTTATGCTTGAATGCATACACAAATAGCAAATCGTTTAATACCTCGTCTATTCTGCAACCGATCGTTGTCGTCATGCGCACCACACTTTAAGCCTCGCTTGGTTCGTGTACTTCCTCGGAGATATACAACTGAGACGGTCCAATCAGTCCTGCCAACGCCAGTCTTACACCCTCCTTCAAAGAAACCCGATCTTCGGCTGCGATGTATGTTTTGATAAGTTCCTACTGGCAACCAAATAGTAAACTCTTGGTTGTACTAGGTACAGAGTTTGACGAGACGGGTGCTGTAAAGACTGTGGCCGGCGAGTTCCGGAAATCTGACATTTGCCAACGTCATTCACTGCTGCCACGCGATCTTCGCGGCATAGACTCCATATCAACGTATCAGAAACCCACCATCCTCGTGCGACCAGAGGCTATACTTGTCAACATGGTGCACTTGAAGGCACTTATAAAGTGCGATTCTGTTGTTCTTTTTGATACGTTTGGCTCAACAAGCAGTTACAATCAAAGCATCTTTATTTACGACTTGCAAGAACGTTTAAGAACTCACAATGAGTTACCTTTTGAATTTAGGTGAGAAGAATTGGAATATGCTCTGGCATTGACGATAATTGATGGCTAAATGCTCGGCTATCATTTTTACAGAGCTCTGGAAGCTATTCTTGTTTCGGTCACTTCTTCACTCCAGTCCGAGTGGGAAGTATTGGAAGCACCGGTCAACAGGTTGCTAGGTGACTTGGAAGACATTGCGGATGTTGAAGAATCTGTGAAACAAAGTCATCTTCGAGATCTGTTGCAATACTCCAAGAAGTTATCTCGTTTTGAACAGAATGCATTGTCAATACACGATACCATCAGCGATTTGCTAGACCATGGTACGGTGGATGCAGTGTTATTTATTAAAAAGAAGTAATACTCAAGTTGCGTGGTTTTTATTAGATGAGGATTTGGCTGCCATGTACCTTACTGACAAAAAAAAGGGTAAACCACGAGCATTCTCGGACCACGAAGAAGTGGAGCTACTTCTCGAAGCATATCTGAAGCAAACGGAAGAAATTGCCAGCAAGGCATCGTCATTGATATCCAACATGCGATCGACGGAGGAAATTGTGCAGATCATATTGGATGTGTCTCGCAACTCCCTAATGTGGTTCGAAATCCGGCTGAGTATCATTACGTTGTCTGCAAGCATAGTTAGCGTGTACGGTGCTCTGTTTGGTATGAATCTGAAAAACTTTTTCGAAGATGATCCAATTGCGTTTGGTCTGCTGTCGGGTGCTGCATTGCTCACAGGAGCAGGTGCATATATTCTGTCACTCCGCAAGCTCAAGGCCCTGGCACGCATTAAGCGAGCAAGTCCTATACAACGACTGTACAAAATATAACAACGACCTAAATACCAAAGCTTATAGACACCCCTTCCCCTCCATCCGTAAAACTGTACATAGTATTTAGCCCCCAATCTCCGCAAGCCAGAAGAATAGTTTTTCACTTGTAAAACAACAAAATGTGTGGAACATCGTGTGATTTGGCAATTTGCACAGTCTCACACGAAAGAGGAAAGGTCAGGCCCATTTTTGTGAGACATCCCGTCACCTTTATGCGCTCCAAGAGCACAAACAGTTTTTATTGGGTAACTGACTTTCCCAGTGTGGGTGTGATGGGGAGTTGAGACGGTGAGAATTCGAAAAAACAAAAAACCATTCAAATACCAGGCAATCCAACCGAGACTCCCTTCCTCTTTCCCCACTTTCCCCAAATGACACTTATGCTTAGCCATTTTCGAGTATTGTCAAGACAGCAGCAGAACAAGTCATCCACGTCAAAAAGGAAAAAGAGCTTGACGGTTACCATCAGCAAGGAACCACCCGTGATTCACAAGTTTGAACGAGACAACCTGGAATATACCTTTGAATGCGTCTTTGATCCGTTCGTCCGTCACGACGATGAATCAGAACATCCGGATCTTTTATTTCACGATGGCAAGAAACGGTTATGCAAACCATGGGAAGTGCCACCGTACGCAGACGAGCCGTCATCCGTTTCCAAGGTCATGAAACGCCTATCCAACTTGAACCTCAAATCAATGCATAAAAGTAGTAACGATTGCTCAGTTCCACCTACCGTATCTCCTGTATAGTTTTATCCATCCTATACTGATATCCTTTATTTTCCTTTTCTCTCTCTTGTATCATATGAATAATTTTTCCCCGCCATTTTATCCTTTCTTTCCCTTTATTCCATCAACCCTGTAAGTATAATAGTCCTGCCTAGCGAGTCGCATTCGCATAGCTTCTTCCCGACATGCAGAGCCTCTATGCACGCTTAGCACGCATTAAAAAAAGGATTTACTTGTCTTTTTACTTATTAACATGACTTGATTGTGCATGTGGTGATCAGGACTGCAGGGATGATTTGACAGCCAAGTGACTAGCATACTCAGCAAGTCTAATCAGAGACAAGGTTTTTCATTCGTGTCTGAATATCTTGGCGGCTAGCAGCGTTTTGCAATAGTAATTTGCCATATAATTAATCACAAACAACTTTGCAAGGCGGCAGTCGACTCGCTATTACTTTATGACCCAAAAGATTTTTCACCGCAGAGGAAAAGCCGAAACAAAAGAATCTGATGATCTCTGAAATTTCACGCGGCGATAGCAACAGAGTATCTACAAATCAAGAAAGACCTAATCTTTTCCCGCTTGCCAAAAAGGTACCTGACAACATAGAGTGGTATGAAGTTTGGAAAGTACTTGGCAGAGCGCAAGACACATTTGCCTGTAGAGTATGCAAAGCACTGCATCGACTATGATGCTCTTAAGCTGCTGCTAAAGAGGACAGTCTACGAGCACTCGATCCGTTCCGAACCTGAACCGGAATCCAGCACAATGCCCCTGTCGCAAGTCATTGCCAACCGTCTCGGCAAACTCCAGCAAGTTGAACAAGTTTTTCTGGAGCAGTTCGAGCAACAAGTTGCCAAGGCTTCGGCGTTCTTCGAGTCAGAGACGGCACGTCTGAAAGCCGAGAAGGCAACTGAACCTATCACTTTGTTGCAGAGCATCCTCACTCTTGAACGCTTTGTATTTCTAAACTACACTGGCATTACAAAGATCCTCAAAAAGAACGACAGACATTCGGGTCTGGTGATAACAGACGCATGCATGCAACGGGTATCGCGCCTTCCAATGGTGGAAGGCAAGGAATTAGCGATATTAAAGCAATCTGTCATGATCCAATTGAACGAACGAACCAACAATGCAGCAGTCATCGTCAACAACTACAACAACCCGTCTACTGCAGCTAACAGCAAGGCTGCAACATCCACTCCACCCACGACTATTGTTCCTGATCAGCGTATCCTTGTATCCATGGCAGGACCTCACGGTACAGATATCATCGGCGCCGTCCTCGAATGTCTTGCACGCCATCCTTGCGATATCAACGATTGTATGCTCTCACGTCTCTACCACAATGTCACCTTTGTTGTTCTTATCACCCTGCGCTCTGACAGTGTCGCTATTTTCCACGATCTGGCAGATGCCGCACGCAAATGGGAGGCCAGCCTGACATTTGATGTCCCCGATACCCAGGCAACAGAACCACTGTCAAGCATCAGCAGGAAGTTGAAAAAAAGCGTATCCAGGATCAGCAGCAGCCCAAATTGCCTCCTTCCCTCGAGGAAGCTCCTTACTCTGGACGTGTAAAGTACTCGGCCACAATTCTCAACCAAGACGGCTTGCATCCAGCCTTCTTATCGGATTGGACGCAGCTTTGCTTAAAGTATCGCATCTCGGTTGAAAAGCTCTTGCGTCTCAATAAGGATGACCGCATGTTGTCATGCGCAGAGTTCCGCCTCAGTGTGCCCAGTACTGTAAAGATGAACAACCTTCGAACAGACTTGTTTGAACTTTCTGCAAGCCATGGTACCGACATTGCACTTCAGCGTGACGATGTCTTCCGCAAGAACAAGCGACTTGTCGTGTTCGATATGGACTCGACCTTGATCCGACAAGAAGTTATTGATGAAATTGCTCGATATGCTGGCGTTGTCGAGCAAGTAGCTGTAAGTAGATATCCCATTTCTCTCTCTCTTCCCTCAACGCATAGAGCTATGTATTAATCTTTTTTTTCTCCAAAAGGCTATCACGGAAGCCGCTATGAATGGAGAAATTGACTTTAAGGAATCTTTACGACGACGTGTCGCATTGTTGGAAGGCACTAGCGTTGAAGTACTTGAACAAGTCAAGCGTTGCCTTACTTTTACAGAAGGTGCCCATTTCCTTTGCCGCGCTCTCAAGAAACTGGGTTTCAAGTTAGCAGTTATCAGTGGTATGTGCCAAGAGAGTGGGATTGATCTCATTTTTTTTTGTTTGGTCCCACATTGATGTAAGACTTTATTTTCTTCTCTGTCAGGTGGATTCATGCCTCTCGCTTTATATGTTAAAGCTGAACTAGGTTTAGACTATGCTTTTGCTAATCAGGCAAGTCTTTATGATGCTAAACTGGCGAAAACTCGATTCTAAATCCTCTCTCTCTCTCTCTCTTTTTTTGTGCTATTTTAGCTCAAGGTCTCTTGGGATGGCAAGACCTTGACTGGCGAGACATCTGGTCCGATCGTCGATGGTATCCGCAAAGCCGAATTGTTGGATGTTATTGCACAGGCCGAAGGTGTGACACCTAATCAAGTTATCGCTGTTGGCGATGGTGCAAATGACCTGTGGATGTTGAACAAGGCTGGTTTGGGTATTGCCTTCAACGCGAAACCGCGTGTACAAGAGCAAGCACCTTCCCGCATCAACCAAAAGAGCTTGAAATATGTCTTGGCGTTGCTGGGCTACTCCGAACATGACATGGAGCAACTTGGAAACGACTATTAGATAACCAAATAATACAAATGTAACAAATGCATTGTACGTAGATGATAGAAAGTATCTTCCTGCCGAGCAGGAACTATTTGTTCTTCTTTTTTAACTGATTAGAAAGAATATCATGATATTTGAAAGGAAAAAGAAAGAAAGAATGTGTAATTCATGCAAAATGTCTAGGGGTTTTTCTCTACGTTGTGGCTCCTGTTGCTCCGTAATACACCGCAGGGTTCGTCTGACGCTGCTGTTGACGCTGCTCTCTGTCCTTGACAAGAACGTAGAATCCGTGCAGGTGGCCAGGCAAATATCCAAGGATCGTCAATGCACTATTACCCAACGACGATGTATAAGTAAAATTTCTTTTTGTTTAGAGAAATCGAATATGCACTTACACGTTGATCCAGAAATCGGCACCGCACCCGCGCATCAAAAAGACGCCGAGAGGTGGAAGCAAGATAATGATGATAATAAGACAACAATCACCAACCATTTTATGAGTTGTAAAGGAACAAAAAAAAGAACGATAGAAAGTAGAAACGGACTTCTCGTTTTATCTTCCTTGCTCAGCACGCTTACATCATCAACATCAGCTCTGCGCCACTGCATGACGCAAAGCCAAGATCCATCAAAGCGTGTTTCACAGTTGGATCGGATATAGACGGCAAAGTTTGGAAATCAAGAAGACCTGCAATACCAAGTAGTGGTCAGCACAGATACTTTATATGATATTGTCGATAAGGATATTATAGTGCCATATAGGACAGAGACATAATGCTGCTGCGATATGTGAAAATACTGCCTTATTAGCTCCTCGAACTGATCGAGTCATTGTTCCAAAGTTTGCATGCATGCCTGGAGTTGTTACTGCAACGTTATACGTTCTATCTTCAAAGGCCTCGTAGACAGTCTTATCATTGTGCAAACTTTTGGGGATCAATTGAAAAACATGTTGGTGATTTTGACAATGTTGTCGAGCACCTTGGACGCCATTTGGTATATTCAAAAAGTTGCCAGTACAGTAAATTTGCTTGTTCTAAAAGGCATCGCAATCTCTATAAGAAAGATTGTATAGATAGCATGCACTTCCTTTCAAATAGGGAACACTCAACAATTATTGCCACACTCAGGTTAGAAAAGTGTTAAGCATATTATGAGGGGAATTGACATTTGTTGAGGCTCAAAGTGGCGCAAAAGCAAAAAACTACCAAAAATGAAGGATACGTCAGTGCGAATTGGTGGGGTCATGCAAAGGCTTTTTCCCTGCATTCTTTACTTGCTTGTAAAGTAGAAAAAGGTTCATTTTTCCTGCTTGCAATTAGTTATTGTGTAACGAGAATTAAACTAACAACTACTTTTTTTGTTCAACATCGCCAAAAAGATGCCAATCAGATGCAAAATGTCCCTATCAAGACATTCTTCCTTTTTTTTCCTTTCGTGTATGGGGAAATGGGACGCTACATTAGAAGAAAAAGAAAAAAGACGATTGATTGAAGGAAAAAAGTATACAAAAGTAGTAGATAAAGTGTGAATTAAGCTTCCGTGTTCAAAGTGAAAAAAAAGAGATGTCGATCCCCTTTTTACATGAGACCAGCGGCAGCAGCACCAGCAAGGACGAGAGCGCCCAAAGCAGCGGGGCTGTTCTTGAAACCAGCGCTGGTGTTGGACTCTTCAGCGGAAGCAGACGAGCCAGAGGCAGAAGAGGAGGACTTGGCAGAAGCAGAGCCAGAAGAAGAGCCAGAGGCGGCGGCAGAGGAGCCAGAGGAAGCAGCGCCAGAGGAGGAGCCAGAGGAGGAGCCAGAAGAGGAGGAGTTGGCTATACAAAACGCTAAGTTAACAACCTGGTGACCTCCTAATATATCACACAGGTCCCCCCTTTCTGCAACTTACAGGATCCGTTACCGGCTTGGATGGTGAATTGACCAGTGTAGGCCAAGTTGGGGGAGGTGCCGAACTCGAGAGCGTAGTCAGAGCCAGGCTGAGTGTCAGCGGGAATCTTCCAGGTGTAGCTACCGGAAGCGGCATCAACGTTGGTAGCAATCACGGAGACGGGTTGAAGGGCAGTGGAAGAACCTTTGGCAAGGACAATCTGGGAGATGGTTTGGACGGTGGGGTTAATCCTACAGTTTAGGGAACATGTTAGTTAAGCCATTAAGCCATTGAATGCTTAGCGACAAGTTTGATAGCTAACCAAGTGATGATGGCATCTTGACCGGCAGTGTAGACGGTGCCAGTAAGAGGGGAGGTGACACTGAGGATGCTGGTAGTGTTCTGGGCCGAGACGGTGGCAACGGCGAGGGCGGCAATGGCGGCAACAATGGACTTCATGGTAAGGAAAGAGGGATGAGAGGGCTGCTGCTAGTAAAGAGTGAGTGGAAGGAAAATGAGAGGTGTTGGAGCGTTTCCACGGCCTGCGTTGCCCCGCACCCTTTTTATAGGCTTCTTGAGGGACGGGGGCGGGAGGAGTTCAGATCGTCTCGAGCAAAGAGGGAAAAAAATAATGGTGGTGACACAGGGATCTGCCTGGTTCGATGGATTGTTCCCAAAGTCAGCAATGCAATGTGGCACAACTTTTTATTGAAGAAACGTCGTCAATTACACCGACTGTACCCAACTACGGGATACAAACGAAGGCGTGGAATGTGCGATGTCTATTTTAAACCTAAAGCGTTGCTTCCGTTACCCGGTTATTTGTTGTATTTAAGAATGACAAAGGCGATACAGGAGTGCGTGGAAGCAATGTTAAGGAGGAGAAAAAGCAGACAAACGACTAACGCAACCCTGAATTTTTTAGTCCCAATCATTTTACATTTGTATCACACCTCGCCAACTAGTGCAGTATGTGGTTCACGCCAGGTTACTTGGTTACACTGTAAATTGAGCGGTACATCTCTACGTGAACCTTCTTCATTTATCTCCTCGGTCGAACCGTCAGCTGTCATTTATGGGTGATTGGTTTGACAGAAATTGGGACCAACGATCTTCAGTGCATACCAACGGACAACATCCGTGAGCTCTTTCTGTATGCATACTCCGAAGGTAGTCAACACCTCCTTGCCCCCCTCAAACGTCTCTTGATAATCCATATTATATGCTGCTGTGTACTGCACGGTAGGACACAACTTCTTTAGATGGTTTGGATTCGTTTACAAGTTGTTCAAAGAGACTGGGCCCTTTTTGTCGTGTCTGGATTCTTGCTCCCAATGTTAACTCAGCTGCTGCACATGGGTTTTTCAGTTTTATTCTTCCGAATCGATTTGCGACCTTAAATAAAAGTTAACGTCGCGATAAAGCAGCGTAGTAGACCTACATATCATCTGTGTATCATTCAAAGGCTCAGAAAGGAGAGAGAGACTAAACTATAATTGCTAGAAGCACCGCGTTCCTCGCATATTCCCAATATTCCACATTGTCAGGAAAATTTGCCGTAGCAGGAAAAGTCCATCCGCGTACAGATATTTTTTTCTTTGCAATCTATCATGCTCACGAGCTGTGTCTCTCTTGTTGCTACATGGCTGACAACGTTTTACGGATTTTTTCTTGTTGCGCGATATACGAGTTATCATAACGCCAAGGCCTGTGCATTGCCAAGTCGAGAGGACAATTATCGGCGCAACACAGTCAATACGGACATCGGGCCGCGCTCCAATCACATATATAGAAGCCTTGTTCTCCGTTGGCATGCATGACGGGCTTGATAACCAGAGAGCTTTTTTTTAACATGCTATCAACATCTTTATGTCGAAGAATGCCAAGACATCTTTCAGAAACCTGAGTGTTCCGCATTGTAAGACATGTACTGTAAATTCAAGGCTACAATGGGAAAAGATCGGGATCATTTTTCATTAGCAGCAATAGCAAGCTTCATTGGTGCTAACAGTTAGCGCCATTCTCATTTCATCTTATTCACGCGCGTGTCTTCTGCAAGGCAGCGTACGCGGTTTTTTGCTTTAGAGCTCTCTCCAACCAGCAACGTCGATTTAAATTTTGCAAATGTGATAAGCGAACGTTGCCAAGCACAAAAGATTGTTGCTGCTTTGAATATGGCTGTTGTGGTCTCTCCCTCTCTCTTTCTTTCTTATCGGCTTTCCTTTAATATATACGCTGCATCTTATGCAATGTTCTTGCACCATGATCGTACTATGCCTAGTAAGGTACTAAGCAAGCATATTTTTTTTGCAAAACTGACTACTGTGAAGCAGCAGTTACACCAAGAGACGATTCAAGCAATTGATGCGCCACACATCTGCCACAATGACATTAATTCACCCGTGATTTGATCGAATGAGCCAATTAAAGACGCATATTTGACATTTATTAGGAGGGAAGGATGACCGATGAGTCCCTATACGCTTGCCAAGTTTAGAGTAATAAACCTTTTTTTACATCTTCATCTGAAGGTTGTTAGAAAGCAATATCTCTTTAAAATGGTGAACTAGCAGCAAGTAATACCATGCTATACAGTCAACCCATTCTTGAGTTTCGTATAACATTATTTCTCTCGTCCGATCTGATTGTTCTCGACTTGCGCTCTAACATATTTCTATTACAGATATGCTTCATCAGGCATTTTTGAGCTTGCTTTTAGAGAACAAGAAAAAAAAGAGGTTAATTTCATCACTCTTTTATTGCTCGTGAGAAGTGTAGCGAAGAAACATTGAGCGCTTAATATTTGCATTATCTTAATGACTAAATCTACAGCTTTTGAGATATAGAATCACGAATATAGACGTGATGGAGAGGGAACATTTGCCAGCATTACTTGGTATATTCGGCCTTCATTGAATCGAATCCTTTGTCATACAAAGTACATGTGGATTTCCAATTATATGTCTTGGATTCTATGTATAACTCGCTGACTGCCGTCGACGACTGCTGTTTACTGGTCCAAAAGGTACAGGAAGACGCTGAAATGGTCGCTCAATAACAATATGAAACCAGCGGTCTTATCTGTAATAGACAAACACATTACACCTATCGGGCTCTCGAACCAAATTACGACGGCTTCCGCGACACTGAGGCGGGAAAGACCAATTCAATGCCTGATCCATCTAGAAAGCCTGAATACCAGCCTCTGAAAACCTGTCTTACGCACCGTTTAGGCACCTATCATATGCCGCAGTATTTGTGGAGCCTGAAATCGGCTTGACAAACGACGATCGAAGTTGAGCTGCGGCTCCTATTTTTTTCTAGCTTTCCGGTTTTCCATAGACGATATGCCAAAACCATCAAGATACCTCAAAGGCGTCAGAGGCGGCGGTGGAAAGCAACACGGTGGCCGAGGCCGAGGTCGAGGCCGTGGCGGCAACAACAGAGGTGGAGGAGGTCGTGGTCGTGGTCGACGTCTGCACCCGAGCTCCTTTGGTTACGTATACGAGCCGGGCCTGGGCAGCTTCCGTGAAAGCGACGATGATCTTCTTGATGATTTCCCAGTCTTTGGTCAATTTGGAGCTGTTGACGTCTCTGACGACAGCGATCAAGAGATTGATCAACCTCGTATGTCATTGTACTCGGTCGTGCTATCAAAAGTCAATACTCATTTAGAGCATTCAACGTTTAGTACCAACCAGTGGCCGGCCCGTTGTTGATCACCGGTCTCTGTTGCTATCACAACAAAATGGCAGTCAAAGAGCGTACTTGACAGGCACAAGTTCCTTTAGTGCGTGGTGCGACCCTTTTGCCTGCGTCATATGGTATGCAAAACCACGGATGTGACTTTTTGTCTTCTCACCACAATGTGCAAAAGATGGAAACATGACGGATGATAAAGGAAGAGAGGCTGACGATAAAAATGATGGACATGATGATTCAGTGTCTGGTGTCCCGTCGTCACAACGAGACGGCGATAAGACAGTAACCCTCTACTGTGATCCGGAGCGAAACGATAAAATATACCACAAAGCAGCCGATCATCGACCCTATCGAATACGAACTTGACGTAGAAGAAACAAACGTAATAGAAGCAACGTCAGGCAGCGGAAATGGAGGCGCAGAGTTACTGCCATTTTATGTTGATACTACTCCTACTCCTATCAAGGACGACGATGTAGAGATGGAAACAAGAGAAATCTCAAAGGCTGCAAAGCGTCGTGCAAAAAAGAAGGCTCAAAAGAAGAAAATCATTCCTGGCGACGATATTTACTTGGGTTCATCATCTTCATCATCAGAAGAGCATGACTTTGCGGACGAGGATGATGATGATGACATTGCTGCTATGAGGGATTATATTGAAAATGTCCATCTTGACGACGACGGTGAAGAAAACGAAGCTGATCTGCTTGCGATGCTTCGGTTTGCAAACAACGGAGACCCTGCTGAAATGCGAGATGATTATGCACCTAGCGATGAAGAGGATGATGATGATGATGACAACGATGATTCATCCATTGACAGCGAAAATGCACGATTTGTCATTGATTATCGAGGCGATCAAGATACCTTGGAAAATGGCGCTTTCGACAAGAACGACAGTGATGTACAAATTTTGTCAGAAGATGAATTTAATAGCGGATACAATGATATCGGCGAGCCTACCACTGAAGATCTCTACAATTCTTTGCGAAATTCGCTGGACGAAGTGCCACCAAGCTTACAGGCTGGTAAGACCGAGTGACGCCGCGCATGCCGAATTTTTTTTTTCACTTATCACGTCAATAGGTCTACGTGGACGCATTGCTCAGGAAAGGAGAAAGGAAAAGAAGGCAAAGCGGGCTGAAAAGCAGTTGGCACGCATGCAAAAACGTGCAAACAAAAAAGATAAGCGCCAAAACAATAAGATGGATATGGATGTTCAGTTGCGCAAGATTGATCAGTAAGATGATTTGTTTTGATGTAACCATTTTGCAGAATATCGCTAACTATGTTTGAATTTATATTAGACGACTTCAAAACTTTATAGCCGATCCAGAATTGATGAGGTGAGTATATACAAATAGAATGGGAATTTCATAACAATCTTTTTTAAGCTAACCATACGAAACTTTTCAGTTATCAATTCGCACCTATGAGTCGAGCATGCCGTCGACAATTGCATATACTTGCAAGTGCCTATGGTCTTACGTCAGAGAGTTTTGGAACGGGTAAACAACGGTAAGTATGAATGTCACGAGCAAGATAGCAATGAAGTAACTTAATGATCCCACAGAGCCCCGGTTGTACGGAAAACTGCAGGCACGATGTTACCTAGTGATAGGCATCACATTGAAATGTTCATACGCAATGCACAGACTTCTATAGACGCACAAAGCAGCATTTTACGTAAACGTCGAAACTTGGATCGACCGCAACCTCCACCATCAAAGAAGAAGGGTAAAGGAAAGGAGAAAGCAAAAGGAAAGAACGACAAATCAAAGGATAAGCAAGCACAACAACAATCTGGACAAAAGAAGATCACCGCAGCAGTCAAGCATGGCACGGTTGTCGGTGCCAATGTAGCACCTATCAGTGAATCCAACGTGGGTCACCGCATGTTGGCTGCAATGGGGTAAATATGATCATGTGCGGTTTGATGATTTTTTGATGCATTCCACTAAATATTACACAAAATGCAGATGGAAACAAGGCGATGCATTAGGCGCAAACAATGACGGTATCAGGGCTCCAATTGAGGCGGTAGTTAGAACAAAGCGATTCGGTTTGGGATCATAGCATGAAAAAGAAATGAACAGAGTTGTTCCCCCCTCTCTCTCTACTCCCATGCTGCTTTGCGAACTTTGCGTAGTTGAGCCTTTGCGGCTGCCTTTTCTATCCGTGCTTCCTCCTTCTCGGCTACGATCAATGCTCTGGCTAACTTTTTTTGCTGACGCTTATTGGCTCCCTTTGTGCTTTGCTTTTTTATCTTCTTCGTTGATTGCGTCGATGAGCCGAGATCTTTCTTTCGTAGTTGCAAAAGCTGCAATTCATTCTCGATCCGTTCCTTTGCTGAACCGATCTCGAGTCAGAAAGTAAAAGCTTTTCCTCTATCACCAACCACTTTACTCACCACTGGGCTCCTGGTTGGTAGCGCCAACTGTTGTTGCTTAGAAAACAGAGGTTGTCAGTTACATCATTGAAAATTTATCCCTCTCCTTCCTTTCTATCTCTGCCTGCTCTCACAATATGACTTTTGCCCGCGCAAGAAGGAGAATTCAAAGAGTAGGATAGAGTTTAAGGTTTTCTTACAATACCTTTCTTTGTCACAGCTTTGCCCATGATGGAAAAGGAGAGTAGGCTGTTTTTTTTCTTTTTGAGACTGAGAACCAAAAAAGCGCTCATTATTTCCTCCGAAATTCATCTCTCTGTGCAATGCCAGAGAGCTGCTGTTGGGAAAAAAAATGTGTGGTTCAGGTTGGTACCTGAGATCAATCGAAAATTGACACACACACACACACACACACTAAAAGATGCATACCCAGAAACTGCACTTACCCAGTGTTACGGGTTGTCATCATTTTACTTTCGTCGTGTTTGGGTCTTCTCGAAACGCCGAAAAACTTTAGTGTGTTTGCAGAAAAAGCTTAAAAAAATGCGTTTGTCCTTTTTCCTTTTTCTTCCTTCTCCTCTTCCATTCACACACACATACACACAAATACAACCCCCTACAACCATGTCAGATAAAAAGCTTGATCCAAAAGCAAACCGTGAAGAGGTGAGGTTGTGGCTCTCGCTCGCTCGCCCGAGTTCTCGACAACCACGCTCATTTCAAAGGACGCGCGATCGTCATTCACCCAGTCCTCCTATTTAGCAAAGAAAAAACAGGCCGAATCGGAGGAAGAAGAGGATGACGAGAAGTCTATGCACCCAGAAGACTTGATCGATGCGCAGACCTTTGACCAAATTCTGGACATGGATGAGGAAGATGACCATGAATTTTCGTACAGTCTTGTCGTCAACTATTTTGAACAAGCAGAGTCGACATTTAAGAACATGGATGAAGCCTTGTAAGTTTCGCCCACATATAAAACAAAATACCGGGGGTGTTCAAAGGCTAAAATTGAAGCTAACGCTGTTTGTAAGACGTAAAAAGGACCTGTCAGAACTTTCAAGACTGGGTCATTTTCTAAAGGGTAGCTCAGCAGCAATTGGGGTAAAAAAGGTCAAGGAGTCGTGTGAGAAAATCCAGCATATTGGCAACTGCCGTGATGAAGCAGGTGCCAAGGATATCAATGAACAAGAGGCTTTGCAGAAAATTATAGAAATTCTGCCGCAGGTCAAGGCAGAATATTCAGAGGCAGAACAGTACCTTAAAAGCTTCTATGAGCAAGAAGCCTAATTACACGAAAAAATGTCTATGCCGTCCCCTTTTACTCTCTCTCCCTCTTCCCTTCCCCCGTTTTTTTCTCCAATTGCGAGTGTTGTAATGATGTACTGGATTTGTACATTCGGAGCATGCGCAAACATCACGGAAAAAACCAGTAAATAGTCGGGCTGCCTGAAACAAGATTCTCAGCAAAAATTGAGCGAGAACCTTCCGCCCTGCGTTGCATGAAATTCAGTAACGCATTTTTGTCATGATTGGGAACATCTGCTGACAGGAGTTTCTGGATCTCTTTGTGGTGTCACACAAAGCAATTGACCGATAAGCGTGACAAAATGCCAGTTTGCTAAGTAATAGGAACAATGCGTTGCTATATGGTTGCCACGGCGATTGATGCTTCTACTAAGCATTGCTGTGCAATTGAGAATCATGTTGGTATAGAGGATTCTGTGATGTCACCTAATATCTTTGAAGTTCACATCAACTTGACGCAAAATTGTTATTTGTTCGACAAGATGCTTCATTTGTAATATAGATCTGTACATATATATATATTTATTCCACATCAACATCTACTAATCCTGCTGCTGCTGCTCTCTTGCTCATCATGTAAACATTAATGTAATATGTAAACAAGGAAACGAAAGCCAATCTAAGAAAAAAAATAAAGCTTAAGTCTCGAGAGATTATCCTGTTAGACCGATAGATTTCATAGACTTACGCGGCTCCACTGAAACCAGCAGACTCTTCCTTTTTACTGGTACGTGTATTCAAGAACGATGTCAGGCCGAAGAATGCAGCGACCCATGGGATAGCAACGTATCGATTCTGTAAAAAAACGATTTGATGGATCAGCATATCTTTCTTTTTGATTTGTATGAACAAAGAAATACGTACGCGTAGAAACATTCCTGCCATGGCTACAGCAGAAAAAGAAAAAGAGTAACACACGTGAGGTTGATATACACGCGCTAAAGTCGGCTGTTACTTTGATTCGCTTCTCTTACCAGTCAACATTGCCACGTTCCCGCCCAGTCATAGTCGCCGGCAGCTGCACTCTTGGGCACATGGTAGGGAACTATGCTCTCCGGTCGTCGAGGATCGCCCTTGGTTGATGAAGACATGATGAAAGCTCAATGTTGCTACCCGAGGGAAAGGTTGCTCTACACACTGTGCAACCCAACCAGATGGCAGTAGTTTGAACGTCCGATCAATACATGCTTGCAAGCACTAGGAACAAGAACTCGAGTAGCAGCCAGTATATACCATTATTTTCTTATTACCGGATTCATTCACAATGCTGAGAGGTGTAGTAGTACTTGATGATGATAGACATTATGCGAGTTTGCTTCTAGCGAGGAGTATATACGGTTGAATAGCTTTAGGAGAGGTTACCACTTATTAACCTTCTTTTGTAATGCGACAGAAGGCATAAAGGAATATAACAACTTTATTGCAGGAAAGATACTCATGTAAAAAGAGCAATTCTAAATACAAAGAGCATAGTAAAGAGGGAGGAAACTCGAATACGCTAACTTGAGTGAGACAATTTTTCAGTGCAAGGCGAGGAGAAAATTCAGTCCGCTTCTTTGGTGATAACCTCCACCACCACGTCAACTCAACTTTATAAATGGCAGACGTAGTGGGTTCCGCAAGTGCAGATGCTGGCACTGTTGAACAACCTCTCGACTTGGTGCGGCTATCGCTGGACGAGAGGATCTACGTCAAACTTAGAGGTGATCGCGAATTACGAGGCATTCTTCATGTACGCGCCGCTACGCACTGAATGGTTACAGTAAATTGCATGTCTAAGCTATTTCTTTTTCTTTTAACCTGTAGGCCTTTGACGGTCACTTGAATATGGTTCTTGGAAACGTTGAAGAGATCATTACTCTGGTCGACATTAACGAGGAGACCTACGAAGAAGTTATCAGGGTAATGGGAAATGTTCTTTACACCTACGCGACCATAACATCGAGCAATGGAAAACTGACTTAAAAACTATCAGACCGTCAAACGAAACTTTGATATGCTGTTTGTGCGTGGCGATGGTGTGATCCTCGTACGTATTATCTTGATCATTTACCACAGTATATTCTTGCTGAACTGAGAATGTTTTTTCTTTCTTTTGTTAGGTCTCGCCACCTTCCAGAGCATAAAATAACCGTTTTGCAACAGAGATTCTATCCGTTGATTCTCTTTTTTTTCCAACATAAGCTTGTATGCATACACATCCATTGATCTGCCCCGAATCAAATCATTCTGTTGAATCAATAACAATAACAATGAAGAAAATATAGGCTATGTGGCATAACATGCTATTCATTTTATGGAATGATTTCCAATCTATTGGTGTTTAGGATGCTTCTTATATATCTTTGAGGAGCCTCAGGTCCCCATATAAAAAAAAGGATCCATTGAAGACTGAAATTTTAGACAGTGATGAGAGGGGCGGAGTGCTGCTTCAGCAAACCCGACCGAGGGGCGCACTTGAAGGACGAGCCCGCGCGCAGAACATACACTCCCTCTCTTTTATCTTCTAAAGGTATGCGATTGGCACTTACACATACACATACATACACGATGTTGTCTCCATGGAGACACATGGATGGATGAATGAACAGAAAGGATTGATGGATGGATTACATTAGAAATCATGAAGCACCTCGCCGCTTACCTCCTTTTGACTGCCGGTGGCAAGGCCAACCCCTCTGCCGAAGACATCAAGACCCTCTTGAGCTCCGTTGGCGTTGAAGTCGAAGAGGAACGCCTCAACTCTTTGATTGAAGCTCTCAAGGAGAAGAACATTGAAGAGGTTCGTCGACATGTCACAGCATTTTGAAAAGCACGAATGGCTAAAATAAGACAACAATTGAAATTTTATAGCTCATTGCTGAAGGCAAGGAGAAGCTCGCTTCCGTCCCCACTGGTGGTGCTGTCGCTGCTGGTGGTGCTGGTGGTGCTGCTGGTGGTGCTGCTGAGGAAGCCAAGGAAGAAGAAAAGAAGGAGGAAGAGAAGGAGGAATCTGATGAAGACATGGGCTTCGGTCTCTTCGACTAAACGATGTCAAATAAACATGTACAGCATGCTTCTTTTCTTGTTTTGCAACAACATTAATAATGATATCTCTGTTTTTTCTGTGTTTTCTCTTCTTCACTGTGTGTGCTATTAAGGATGTCCCATCATATTTCTTGAGCGATCGTCGTAAACTGGTGGAGTTGGCGAAGGCAGCATGTTGTGCACTTTGTTCTGGTGGTGTCGTAAACCGTGGGCAGTTCTGTACGCCTTTTTGCAACCTGCAGCTTGACACAGATATGATTTTTCTGGCCTTGCGTTCTCTCCACTGCCGTCCTCTGAGATACTGCTTAGGGAAGGGTGCCCTGAAGATCCTTTTGCGTCTCGCAAATGGTACTGGAGTCCATTAATGTTCTTGTATCGCTTCGTGCAGTTGGGCATGGCACAGCGGTAGGGCTTTTCGATACCCTCTAAATTTGGGTGCGTCGTTTTCATGTGGTAAAACAAGGCGCTCGATGCTGGGAAACTTTCATAACATCCTGGTATGTCGCATCCATATGGTTTCAAGTTATTCAAGTCCACTGGCTCCTGTTGCGAAGAACGCGCGTCCAGGATGGGTAATTCCGTTGGTTGTGCCGACATCATTGGATCTTGGATATTCGACGATGTAAGAGCGCTAAAAAGGTGTGATTACAGTTATTAGCTGTCACCAACAGAAACAGGAAAAAAAGTTATGCTCTTTCATTCTCAAAAGAGAGACAAACTTACTCTGGAGGCCATTGGAACGGCCTGTTGCGAAAAGCTGTAGAAAAATCAGATGCAATGGATACATTTTTAACAGACGCGTCATTGGTGGTTGAGTAATTAGATGGTAATTGAACTTGGCTGTTGGGAATACTAGAATGCAAAGGTGGCAAAGTTGTAGCTAGGTCGTTGGATTGGCGATATACGTTTGGCGTTTTGGCGTGAGGATGGTCGGCATACGCTGCCGCAAGAATACTTTGTGGAGACGATCCCATCTAGTTCATTCCGTTGAACATGAACGTAAAGAGCCAGCAAGTCTTCTAATCACTTACAAGACCATAAGGATCGCGAAAACTTGCTTGCTGAGGATGGCCTACATCAGTCGGCCGCGTAGCTATAGGTGGAGGTTCTGATCTAATGTACGCAAATTCTCCAAAGTGATGTGATGGAGCAGAATAGAACTGCTTGCGAAGGGGTTCATGAGTGTTTGCCTCTCCAGATTGCCGAGGCTGCATTGATTCTGTAACGACTTAAAAAGATAAGCAAACGGATGCAGGGAAAAACCACTATCAAAACTGAGTTGAATGCAGGAATCTGGTCCGCCATCCCCCCTTGACGTATTGCCATGCGTCCCTTTTTCTGGACCAGTAGTCCAAGATACCAACAAGATCGATCTGTGATAAATGTAAATTGAAAGAGCAGATACTTGTAAATGATGTTAGTTTATTAAAATGCTGATTGACGAAAAGCGCACGAATGCCTTCATAACTTTTGCAAAAGCGGATCTGAGAAGGATTTATTGATGCTTAGCTTACCAATGTCCAGTTGGATATGTTCTTTTCTGTGGGATGGGTGGGGGAAAGGATTACAAGGGGAAAAATAAAAAAAGAAGATGGGGCAATGTACAATATGAAATGTGGGGTAACAAGGGCAGAGTTATTGTGGTGCACCAAAGTTGAAGCCTCCTTGAGGCACGTTGATGTCAGTGGAAAAGTTGAACGCTTGCTGGTTGGGTACCTCAGGCACCTCCTCGACAGCATCCTCGTCAAGGTAGTATTTGTCAATAATGTTATATGCCTTCCGGTAAATTTCTTCGTTTTCATGGGTCTGCAGATTGTGGATAATTTCCAGGCCACCGCACTCTTCGATGTAAATAGCATATCGATTCAGACCGTCAGGACTTTGACGCTTCTCAGCTTCGCCGACTTTCAGAATGTTGTCCAAACCATCCAGAGTAACTTCAATGATCTTGTTATCCATGGTCGTCAAGGCGTCACAAAGCGGCTTTATACAACCCTGCTGAACCATGTACCGAATAATTTCGGGTCGATTCAAACCACCTGATGTAGCGTTCACAATGGCCCAGCATGCTTCTTTGCGTGTCTTCAAATCGGCGGTTGCAAGCGTATGGATGAGAATTGGGAATATGTTTGCGTCTACGACGGCTTGGATTTGCTGAATGTTGCCTGCAAGGATATTTGAGAGAGTCCAGCACGTTTCTTTGCGAATATTCTCTTTGGGACTCGTCAGCAAGGATAAAAGAGCGGGGAGCACACTGCAATTGATTACAACTTGTGTCTGTACGTCATCTCCTGTAACAATGTTACCGACAGCGCGAAGTGCAGGAGTTTGTACCATGTGTGAAGGATGCATCAGCAACTCTACAAGGCGTCGGCAAACACCTGATTCAACAATCACTTGGATACGGTCTTCAGGTCCATCAGACATGTACGAAATAGCCCAGCATGCGTCTATCAAAACTTCTTCGTCTTGTGAATAAATCAGCTTTGCAAGTACTGGAAGAGCGGGCATGATCTACAAACTATGTTAATGATTGTTGATGAAAATAATGAATATATATAGTCTAACTTACCAATCTCCAATCAGGTTGAGGGTGTTTGCCTCGACACAAATTGGACAGTGTCCAGGTCGCGTTGCGAAGCATCGTTACTTTGTGGTGTTCGTTCAAAATATTCAAGAGTGGAGGAAGAGCACCTTGGCTCAAGACATAATCACGGCATTGTGGATTGTCACCAGCGATATTTCCCAATGCCCAAACAGCCTTGCGTATAGTATAATGCGTTAGTCATTGTTTCTCGAGAATCATCGCATATTCCTACTTCTCTCTCTCACCTGTTCCTTGACATCTGTAACCTTGCTGCTCAAAAGTTGGATGAAAATCGGCACTGCACCAGCCTCGACTACCACTAGTGTTTGCTCACTTGTACCCGAAGCAATGTTTGTCAACGCCCATGCGGCTTCAAACTAACGTATACGTTTTGTGTAAAAATTTCGCAGCACTCAAGAGATTAAATTTATTCTTTGTCCTCACCTGAAGAAGTTCGTGTCGAGATTGCAAAAACTCGACAAACTTTGGCACTGCACCCACCCGGATTACGGCTTCGATCGGTGGACCTTGTTCCTTGGACAAGAGCTTTCGGAATCTCGTAGTGGCATCATATTGCTTCTCGACATCGTTTGAGTTCAAACCATCGACGAGCGTCAACAGAAGTTCCTGAAGCTTTGAAGAAATTTTAGTATACGAGATCAAGAATACCAGCATTAACAGTGTATGCTTACTTGAGGTTCATTTTGTGCTTCAAACTCGTCGTCGCTGTCTGCCATAGCATTCCCAGTGCTGAAAGCTAGATTTCTACGTTTCGACAGATTTTCCTCGCGTTTCTGTTTACGCAGTTCGATCGAGTGTTGCTGTCGTCGGCTACGAACTTGCTCGGGTTGAAAAGCTCCTTTGCTCTTGAAAGCATTTTTGCGCTGATCGGCAGCCTTGCTGTCCATGGTCTCCACAGATCTGACGTTTGTCAAGAAGAGAAAGAATACGCGGCCTTAGTCTTGCGGCCAGCTCCGCTTACTTAAATTACCAATGTCCTCGGAACTGCGTCTCGGTTTTACAGTTACCAACAACCATGTTTGCTAAGAGCAAGTCAATACACGATTGTCTTTTTCATTTTATTACTGTCAGTATGGCAATTGACAAATGGAAATATATAAAGAGTTTTACTTGTCGTTATTCGAGGGAATTGTCGCGACACGGTCTACGAGAACACTGTGGAACTTGGCTGCATCTTCAGGTTTTCCGATTTTAAGCGTAAACTTTGAGAAGGATCCAGACTGGTCAAAACCGGCAAAAGTTATGAATTTTTGGTTTAGAATGAATTCCATGCCGCGAAACAGAGACATATTGAGGACGAGACGATGCGTATTGTCGGCACGCATAATAAGTCGCATGTGTCCATCTTTTCGAGAATTAAATCGCATAACTCCAATGCCACGTTCCTTCCACTCGCCGTCTACCAAAGCATACAGTTTGCTTCTTACAGAATATAAAGTAACCTCTTCCTCCTCGCCAGTTTGTACTGTATATCCGCAAAGTAGTCAGTAAACGATAGCTGTAAGCTTGTTATATCCCATAACACATACATTCTGCCTTGGGTTTCATGGCTGCTCTTTCCTTTGCATCCGCACCAAACTTTGCTTTTTCTGATTTGCTAGATTCCTCCTTTTTAGAAGCTTCAAGGTCTAAGGCGTTAACGGTTGTAACTGGCGCAAAGGATGATAGCGAGCGAGGTGAATGCGAAGAAGATTCTTCGGAAGCATTGCTTGAAACTTCCTTTGTTGGAGTGCTGGTGGAAGCGGATGAAAATGATCTGAAAAACGGTTTGCTGGCTGCCGCTTCCTGAGCTGCTTGAGCAAATGAGGTTGAAGATGCTGAAGATCCAAATTTGGTTCCCAATGCTGAGGATGCCGGTGACAATGAAGATAGATTGGAAGTCATACCGAACGTGTACTGTAAGAGCCGCATTAATCATGCCATCTTTTAAAAAGAGACTCATAAAGGTCGTACTCACTTTTGAAGGACTTGATTCTGAGGTCGGCGTTGCCTCACAGTTCAAAGCCCATCCCTTTGTTCCGAATCCAGAGGTAGAACCAAATTTGTATACGGATTGAGTATTATCTTGCTTGGATTTTTCGGTTTCCTGAGTACCCTTTCCATCATCATCATCTTCTTCTTCCTCTGCAAATTCGCCCCAATCATCGTCTGCAGTACTCTTGCCACCAAAAGCGCGATAGGCATTTGCAGTTGTTTGGCTTGCTTGTGAGTCGTTTTGCTGTTGTAATTGTTGCTGAGTACTGGATTGTTTGGCTGTAGAGGCTGTCTCTGTAGGCGCATCCGTATCTCGGGGGGCGTCAGTAGGTTGTTCAGAGTGAGCTGTCTCTTCCATAGGAGACGCGTCCGACGAGATCCCGGGTTGTTCAGGCTGATCTACAGCTGATACACTGTCACTGCGATTTATCCTTTTCCGTGCTTCGTTCTTGTCATCGGTGTCTGTTTCTATAGGATCTGTCAATGACGACTGTCATGAGTTGGCACTCCTAGACCGTTTGCTACTTGCGTGGAGTCTCGGGATTATCTGTAGAGGTCACTTCCTCGTGAGTGCGTTTTTTCGTTTGACTGTAAGAATAAGACTCGTCGCTAGATGGAGAAACGGGTCTATCTTGTGATTCCGTGTTGCTGGCCATACGTGGGTTTCGTGTGCGGAAAAGCAAAGCAAATCAAGGCGGGCATCGACAGATGATTTTTTTCTACCGCGAAGTTTCCTAGATGCATAGAGACTTGCTGCTTTCTTCTACTCAAAAAAAAATATACATAAAAATCGGTTGTAAAAGAGTCGCTGATCACTAACTCTCCATCTAGAGAATAGCAGTATGATGTTGTATTTTGAGGTTGATGATAGCCAATGATCTTGAGTAGCGCATTGCATATCATGATTCTCATCAAATACGCTGCAGGCAAAGGACCGATGCTGATTACTTTAGCAAGTACATAGTTTTTTGGAACTTTTTGGCGCCTCGTTATAAGGCCACGTCCTATTGACAGGTGCTATCATCTGGGTGAGCTGGAAAATTCTTTCCTTTTGCGACCATGTATTTCGAGGCTGCCTCGGAATACCTAAACACGCATCCTGTCTCGCTCAACAATGATCAAAAGCTCAAGGTTGCCATTGCTTAGTGTAGAACTTGTATCTCGTACTATCTCTAACTTCGACTCGCTTTCAGTTGTACGGCCTGTTCAAACAAGCTACAGTTGGCGACTGTCAAAGTTCCAAGCCGAGTCTCTTTGAATTTGTAGCGCGTGCAAAGTGGGATGCTTGGAATGCTTTGAAAGGCATGACTCAGGAGGAAGCAAAGACAAAGTATGTCGAGTACGTGGAAAGCCTGAACGTTGGCTGGTCCCGTGAAGGCGAATATGAATATGTACCTGAAGAAAGCGAGGTTCTGCACCCGAAGTTTCGTGTTTCAATCCTCAACAATATTTATCTGACAAGCTTATAGGAATCATCAGGCGGTATGGGGAATGCTGTGAGCTCACTGGCACGTGGAGGAGAGGACTCGCAAGTATCTCGGAAGCTTTCCAAAAGTATCAGGAAGCTGATATGTTCTTTCCAATGCAGTGAAGATAATGATCAAGATCAATTTGGATATGCTCGACGTAATGAAAAGGAAAGTCTTTGCAAAGTGCTTACAAGTGAGAATGTGAATAAGAAGGATTCAGAGGTACTAAAAGAAGGGAAGCAGCACAGGGTCAATGTTTGCTGATGATTTTTTTCGATTCAGGGTTTGACAGCCCTTCACCACGCTGCTGACAGAGGACATGTCGATATTGTGAAAACGCTTTTAGATTTTGGCGCAGATATTAATGCCACGGTATCTATGCGAAATGAAAGAGAGAAGAAAACAAATTTGTCAATGCTGACATGAGAATTCTAGACTAACGATTCAGAAACTGCACTTCATCTAGGTGAGAATTATATACGGATATGCTTACATCTTTGTTTGACCTAACGAACGATGATGTAGCTTGTATATCTGAACAACTACAAGTTGCAAAGCTACTTTTAGAAAAAGGCTGTAATGCAGAAATCAGAGATGCAGATGGCCTAACTGCTCGTGAGCAGGCCGACCCCGATTTTCTTAAAAAGCTTGATAATATGTAATGATTTACTTTTATGCTGTGTGCAGACGACTTGATACCTTCAAAAATGCCTTGATAAACCGGGTTTTGCTGCCATTACCACCATTTTAGTACGATTGAAAGCATCCCTACTTGGAATACAGGATTTTTTTATTACCTTTGCGCCTTATGAAAATTATATTCTGCAATGCTAGCATGGCTTGCACATTCGAAGTAAACCTTGAATTTCTAAATTTCGTGAGGGACTGAAGTGAGATGGAGGTAAAGAATAAAAAGGATAAGCATAAGATGTGTGGCATCTATGGAACTACCATTCAATTCAACACAGCTCAGTTGACCCGGTGCAACTTCATAAGACCCTGTCAATGACATAGAGGTAAAAGCTATATACGTATTCACTTAGTACTTATCTTTCGAAAGTAATTTTGCTATTTGCATCCTTTCCAGTGTGAAACATATATCGACGACGATAGTTTTTAAATGAAAAGAATCGCACGACGGTATTTGTAATGTCTCTACCCATACGCGAGAGGAGAGAGTATTTCCAAGAACATAGAAAAAAGCAATCAGGAACGGTGATATCTGCATCTTCTAGACCGTTCGTAGACATCGTGATATTGGGCTGAGAGTGAAAGGTGCAGCGAGTGAGCACTCATAAGCACGCAGCATCTCTTGTCAGTTTCAGATGGCTCCGAAAAACCCAGTACATGCACCGCCTAGCAAGTAGAAGAATGAAAATGAACCAAGGAAACAGGCAGTTCTGGAATCCTCACGAGAATAATGAATAACTAAAAACTGGAAAACCTTGTAGTACTCTTTGGCACAGACAATCAGATTGCTTTCATTAAACTAAAGAAAATGAAAACTTAACAGATCGTGTTGGGGAGCGTGTAACATTTGATCTGATATTGAGCTTGTGCAAGGTAAGTTCTAATTCTGACAGCCACCATGCCAGTTTTGCTATTCCGCGTGCCTGGATTTCTAGTAGCACTTGGCATGATTTGTAACACAATATCGACAACTTTTCTTTCTACTTGCTTCCCACTTATAACCTTGTCGAGTCCGTCGTCGGGAGAATTCGCTTATCCCTATCTTTCGTTTTTATTTCCCTTTTATCATTTCTACTGGTGCAAGTTTGTCTTTTTTAAAGCAATGCGTCTCAAATTCTTTAATGCAAGATCGTCGGCTTCGGCGGGAGCTGAAGACGAAAATTCCTACCCACCAGGAACTGTGAATGATGGCAGCACAAAGCAATACAACTTTGCGGGGCACTTGTTGGAGACTATGGTGTCAAGCACGTTCGGTCGAGCAGCAACAGAGCCTCGACACCAGCACGGAGTCGTCTCCAGGAATCAGCGCGCCGGAGCTCATACCTTGGCTGATGTAATGCAACTTTTTGACGAGAACGGACAAACAGCTAACGAATCTTTCCGCATCAAAGCAAACGGAGCTATAGTCCGCAATCGTCCAACGATCTTAGCAGCCGAAAGCGATGCTATCCTGCCTGCTTCCGAAATATCATCGATCCTCTCATCTGCCATCACAACCGTTGAAGACAAACAAGATGTTAATCAAGGTGTTCAAATGCACCAGGAGTCTAGCGGCGGTAGCAACAGCCGCTCTGTAATCCACACTGACTACTACGACGAAGACCAGCGTTCCATATACTCGGATACGTCTCTGTCTTCACACGGACAGGAAGGAAGTGGATATGAGGAAGAAGAAGTTCGGTACCTTTCACAAGGAGTTGTTAGTCGTGGAAAAGAGCCATACCATCCCACGCCCTTGCGACCACCACCGCGTTCTGTCAATAGTAACCTTAATGCTGGTCAGAGGGGACACAGAAGCCGCGAAAATAGCAATAACACCGACGTCTGTGAAGCTTTGGTGATACAAAACGATAGGAAATCATCATACGACTGGGAATCCATGTACCATACGCTTTTGCAAGAAAATTTATACCTACGACAACAAATCCAGACAGAACGCGAGCAGTGTTTGGCAGAAAGACAAGCATCGGCAAAGGAACTCGCTGCATCGCAACTCGAAATCCGACACTTGCAAAGAGCACTGTCGCTTACTCGACGACTAGCTGCAAATAACAGTGGTAGCAAACAAGGGTATGCTCGACGACGACGGTCTATGGGTGATTTGGATCCTTTGCTGGATTATACAGAACAAGTGGATGAAGATCTCTGTCGGTCCAAGTCGTCCGTTCCTCTCCAACAAAAACTCAAGATTTTGCTGGATGAGATTAAGGCATTTCAAGCACAAGAAGACATTTTAATCACGAAACAGTTTTGGTTGCAGCAGCAAAAATCTCAACTTGAAAAGACCTTAAAGGATAAGGATCAGCTTATTTCTCAGCTACAGCAAGACCTTGCAATGATTAGCAGCTGCTGAAGAACGGTGATTTAATATCTATTTTTTTATTGTGCATAATCCTCTGTAGAATAGTATTCTGGGTACTTCTTCATAATAGCTGCCAGCTCTTTTTGCTGTTCTGCAAGGTGAGCGGGTATCTCGTCGTACACATCCGTGAATAAATGCTCTACTGCTGGTTTCTTTCTCTTTTCTGCGGCTGAAAAGCTCTTGAGCACAGACTTGCGTATGCTCTTGCGTAGCTCGTCATCTTGCTCTGCTGACCACCACTGCTTCGACTCAAGGTGTCGTCGCAGTCGGGTGATGGGGTTGTCAAACTGAGCTCGCTCTTCGACTTCCTTGCGGTCTCGGTACTTTGTAGAATCATCAGACGTGCTGTGGTGTCCAATACGATAAGTCATTGCTTCGATAAGTACAGGACGCTTTCGTCCACGGCGATATCTCTAGCTGCCTTGGTGGCATTGTAGACAGCCAGAACGTCGTTGCCATCAACGCGGATAGTATGCATGCCGTAGCCTACACCTCGAGAAGCAATACCATCGCCTCTGTACTGTTCGGACGCAGGTGTTGAAATTGCATAACCGTTGTTACGGCTAGTGAAAGCGGATCGTCACGATCTTGTTACATATAAAAGGTACAATATACAATTCTTTTAGGCTTACCAGAAGAAAATGACAGGGCAACCCAGAGTCGATGCCATGTTCATGCCAGCATGAAAGTCACCCTCCGAGGCGGCACCTTCACCAAAGAAACAAATGGTGCATGCACGCTTTCCCTCCAATTTCTGCGCATAAGCAGAGCCGGCTGCTTGAGGAATTTGCGTGCCGAGTGGCGAAGAAATGGTCATAAAGTTGTGCTTCTTTGAACCATAGTGAACAGGCATCTGCCGGCCCTTGCCGTTGTCAAGCTCGTTGGAAAAGCACTGGTTCATACAGTCGTCAACGGTAAATCCGCGATAGAGTAATGTAAATGCTTCGCGATATTGGCCATAGACAAGATCCTCCGGTGTAAGAGCGGCTGCCGCACCAATCATGGCTTCTTCGCCGTAGTGGGTCATGTAAAAGCTAATACGGCCTTGACGTTGTGCCTCATACAGAATTCCATCCATGGTGTGCAAAGTAACCATCTTTGTGTACCAGTCAAGCAACTCCTCCTTGGGCAGGTTTGGGTCGTGTGCCTTGTCGAGTACGACACCAGTGTGATCCATGACTCGATAGGCTTTGAGCGGTGCAATATTCTGCACAAAGCTGAGCTCATTGGTGAATTTGTCAGCATTGTACCATGTCATGGTAGGCTTCTTTGCCGCATCCACAGAAACAGCTGCCGTAGTGTAGGACTATGATGTAGAAATGAAATTTAACAATGCGGGATAAAATAACAATGTAGTGCAATGTTACCATGCGGCTCTCTGTAGCCATGCGACCGACTGGTCGTCTAACTATGTGTCTTAGACCTCGCAAACCGAGCATGGAGAAAGAAAAAGCAGGAAAAGAAGTCTTGGAAGAAGACTTCATTGTTGAAAACTGACATTGAAATTTTTTTCGCACGGTCGGATGAAGTCCCGATCAGCAGCAGCGCGGGGGCGGGAAAGTTAGCAGGTTGGTGTTATCCGCCGTGTGGGAAGAATGAGAGAAGACGGAGAGTTAGCTTTGAAGTCTATGTGTGGATAAATGCGCGCAAAAGCAACGGTGTAAGCGGCAGTGTAAGCTATGTAATCTTTTGCAGCGCGGTCAGGATGACTCAATTATTGCACTTATTCTAAATTATGTAGCCCAACGTGTCTTGGTACGTATCAGGTACGTAGCTTTCCGACTCATCAAAAGCTCGTTGACGCTCGTCAACGCTTGTTGATGATGTTGCTATCATCAATAGGTCATACTCAAAATGCTTGGAACTTTTCCGCTCATTTTCTCCTCCCGCTGCTGTGTGCGATAAATATCTGATGGCGCCTGTAGAATAGGACAAAGTTACAATGGGGAAAGAAACCGATCTGCCTAATAGTAATAGCGTTTTCCAGAGCTCTGGAATCATTAATCCTGGCTTCCCTTTATTCAAACCTTCCATCTTCGGTAATATCAACCCTTTACCATCAAAGCGTCTACGAATGAACCCTTCCGAAAGCGTGAGACAAGCTTTACACTCGATATCCAAAGAGCAAGGGAGCACATTTGAGTATTTATATTCAAATGTGGATTTATTTGTCAACATTATACAGTGATCAAGATACAATATGTAACTAACACATTGCGCTATTATCTGCTGAACGAAACTCTGGCTACTAAGTGATACCACACCATCTAAATGAGTTTGCAAGCTGTTGACGGAATGATGACAGTCCCAGTATCAGTCAACGGGAGCACTAAGTAATGTTTTGTTGCTATGCGATCTTATATTTTATGTCAGTGTAACGATTTTATCAAGCAAGCAAACAAACGAACGATCAGATGAAGCTAAGTATATAAGTGTAAATGTCTGCCTAACGAGCTATGAACCCGTTTGAATGTGAGCGCTTCGGACTCATACGTACAGCTTGTTGTGAATTGGTTCGTGATTCTCACGGTTGTATTGGGAGATCGTACCGCATGCAATGATTCTGCACATTCCATTGGTCATATATGTAGATGCCTGTGCTACTTTTGCAATGTGCTGCATGGTTACCTAGCATAATCGTTGGCATTGCTGAGAACGACCTCCAACATTCGACCGCCAACCTTTTCGAAATAGACATCGATGCCGGTTAGGCAGACTTCACGAAGCTTGGCATCCAGGTCAACAACGTTCTTGTAATTGAAGGCGGCATCGAATCCAATTTCCTTGAGATAAGCAACCTTGTCATCCGAACCAGCAGAACCGAAGACGTACATGTCCTGAGCCTTGCCACCCAGGTAGTTCGTGATGGGTAAACCTCTTTAGGCTCATTGCGAACCTTGAAACTGAAACGGGACACGAGTTCTTTGTGACGAACGTGTATTCCTCGAAGAAGTCCTGAGCCGTCTTGCCATAGACATACATAGTCGCCCTACTTAAGATCAGGGTTATTGGATTATACAACGGTGTCATGATATCACTAGTCATTGGTTTGCCAAAGTTTAAAAGCGGGAGCATAAGACTCGATAGAGACATCACGCATGAGGCCACGCATATAAGGGTCCACAGAGAGGCCAATAACTTAGTGAATAGATTCGCCTTCACCTAGCGGCTGATCCAAGTCAAATGTCGAGGTTTTGACTTGCATGTGTTCGCCTGGGACGGGGTACGTGGTAGGAATCTTGGTGCATAGGACTTGCTTGTTTTCGACCATGGCTTGAGGAGAAAAAGTAAAGACAGTAGAAGCAATCGAAGAAAATAACTCGTGTATTTATAAGTAAAGGAGTCAAATTGTCTTGGACAGTAGGGATTACTAAATCCTACTGGCTTTTTTCTAAAGTACAACAATAGACATTCGTTAGGGTTGTACTCCAGTATGCTCCGTATTGCAAGAATTAGTCATCCAGGTTATTGTCATCCTGCTGCCTTCGAATAATTGTTCCAGGAACATGAAAAAAAAACGTCAGGTCCAATTGACTGTTGTCTATGTACTCAATCACAAGAGCGTCAAGTACACTCTGAAAAATATCAAGGATGGTAAATGGACAAAAGATCCATTTGCCTGCCCGGCAATTGCTGATACTTCTTTTTCCCTAGAACACCACTTCCTCATATGCAAAAATATCATCAGTTGAGAGACAAAGTATGGGATAAACTATTTAAACCTACCTTTCTTCCTTTACTGATGCTGCGCACACCTATAGCAGTTTCATTACCCAGGCACAAGCCCTTTGTACCGTCTTCAAAAGCAGCCAATTATAGCACATCCAAGATTTTCCTGTACATACCAAGGTTTGTCACTGCAGCGATTGCTATCTACCTGTGCTGCTTCCATACGCATATTTGAGTGCACATCAGCTTGTATAAATATCGGCAGTACTACTAGAATAGAAGCACATATATCGACTTTACAGTACCTGCCTGACAGATCGGATGAAAAGGATATAGGCCTTGCAACTACGGTACAGCTTGGCAAGTATATTCAGATTGTCAAGGAATTCATTTTATGAGAGAGACACGTCTATGTCGATTGAAATTCGTGTCCTTTACAAATCTCTATTTCTGTAGACGGTCTGTTCCGCTTAGGAGCGTGGCACATATGGGCAACCACTGCAGCAACAAGATAGCGACACTCATTACAGAAGACGATGCTCCTCGCGTCTTTCTGCAGCGTCTATCAAAATAGAAGTTATCATTTGTGACGCTTTCTCTAGTCACCAAAAACATATATTCGAAAACAGTACGCCTGCCTCCAGTTCCCAGAAAAGGGAGAAGATTTCAAGAGCTTCATGGAAGAGATACCAAAGGTTTTCGCATGGCATATTGCTGTCTTGGATATGTCCACGAGACTGAGCCGCTCAAAAAACTCGCCAAAATCCCTGGAAACGGTGTCCCGTCAATTGGAAAGACAGCCTTCACAACCAAGTTTTGGCGTGTATGAATACGTAACCATGCCAGGTGCGTTTGGTGTCGGAGTCAGTTGGCGCAGCCTCTCGCACGGTATCATTAACTATCAAGCAGATTTATCGATTGATCTCCTTTCTCGCCACAACGTTTGCACCTCCTCTTTTCCATCATTGTCTATATTTTAGTATTTAATCTCACTATTATTATTTACTTTTGTTTGTAAAAAAATCAACGATGATTATCTGATATGCCTATAGGTTCACTTTTTGGTCTATGATAATTACCACGATGACTCCGGTTTCCTTCCTCTGATAGGGAGTGAAAAGCATTTAATTGCACAGCGCAATAAACACACTCTTCTCCCTAACTATTTTTCTTCACTTTCGAACGTGTCTTAAACAATAGTAAATAGTCCACTTTTTTTTCTGTAATCATACTCGAAATCGTTCACTTGCTCGTAGGCTCGTCTTCCAGCTGTTGAGAGGGCCCAATCTTTTAAAAATCAGCCGTCATACAAGAATTTCCTTTTTTGCAATTGAGGTGTTGCAAAAGTCCCGGTCTTCGCGCCATTTTTTTTTTGCTGGGTTGGGCAAATCAATGAATTTTGGCTATAACAAGCTATTTTTTTTCCAACCTTGGTTCATGCTTCTGTTACACCGAACAGTTTACCGTCTAAACGGCAAAGAAATCTGTATATAGGCGAATGAGCTATTTACCTTAATCATCAAATACACGGCCGTAGCACCTATTGGTAGTAAAAAGACCAAACATATTACGGCGGAGAGTAAGAGAAACAGAGTATGCAAAGTACATTTTTCGTTCTCAACAACAATCGGACTTTCTGCCGCTAAACGGATTATACATCCCACCAAGGAAACTCAAGAAGATCGACTCATTTCAACCTTTAGCAGCGGTTTTCGAGGCCCTCTGCATCCATTTATAGACCCAAATTTGGTGAGTTTTCCTTTAGCTCTTTCTCTCTCTTTCTCTCTCTCTCTTTCCGACACTCGACTTCCAAACCCCTACCACACACACACACATATTATATTCTATGTACAAGCGCCGACCCCTTTGGCTTCTTGTCACAATTGTTGCATTCCAGATTTTATCAGCATTGACGACTGCTCTGCCAACTGGACCGGAATATACACCTATTGCAGACGAAGAAACGGCAACTACAGATTTTCTAGTCGACGCTTCTCAGTTTGCGCACCTGCTTTCGACGCATCTGTTGTTTGATCATGTTGAGAATGCTTTCCATTTACTCTCCAAGCAAATCTCGTCACGATTTAGAGAATCCATTCAGGTCAATGTTCGATTGCAATCTCCAGTACAATATGAGGATACGACATATTCTTCTGTCGATGTGCAGATACTCAAAGGCCAATTAAACGGGGCTGTGGGCTGTAAGTAAAAAAAAGGGCTATAAATATTAATTTTCGCGCTGACATATAGATATACAGCATATATCGAGGATAAACTACCGACGGTCTGGGGCCGGTACACGGCAGCTTTGGATAAGAGTACTCTTCAGGCGTACATTGAAAATGTGCTTGGACGATTGTGCGCGCCTAATGATGTGGAAGTCGGGTTTGTCTCGAGTCAGTGTCTCGAACAACATGCGGGCCAATTTCTGTCTTTGGTCGACCGCTATGTCGGCAATCACGTCAAGCGCACAATGTCGGATATCACGTCGCACGAGCTGCCATCCCTGTTCGACATGACCCGGACGCAGGTTGAACAAATCCTTTCTCACTTTAACACTCATGTCCTGTCGGATAGCAGGCTAAAATTAGTCCTTGCAACCGATCACGATGGTATTGCTCCGGCGGACTCGTCCACTGAAATGAACCAGATTCTTGAAACCGCTGGCCACTGGGAAATGCCCAGCCAGGAAGATAACGATAAGAGCGATGACGACAATATTCTGAACAACAGCTCTTCCTCTTCATATCGTTTTACGCGAGAAACCATGGTCCAGGCTGTGCAGCATTTTGCTAAGCTCGCACGTCACTCCGTCGACTAGATGGTGTAGATCCTTATTTTTCCCCTCACTTGTCACAACTGCGTTCATTTGCTACTTTGTAACCCTCCTTCTCACACACACACACACACTATACATTCATTTCTTTTTCTGCATTCTGTAAATACGCATTCTCCTCTTGTATCAAAACTACAACAAAAATGAAAAAGTTTCTCTTTTCGCTCCTTTACCCAAAAAAGCAAGGAAGAAATCTTGTTTCAGGCAGCCCGACTATTTACTGGTTTTTTCCGTGATGTTTGCGCATGCTCCCGAATGCAATTCGCGGCGAATACAAAACCCAGTTTGCACTTTACAAATTAGATTTTGCTCGCCACGAAAAACATTTCAGGTATACGCGAAAACATCACTTAAATCAGTAACTGGTTTTTTGTCGAATAAAGGCTTTCGTTTTACGATATATAGGTGCGGCGTTGGTCCTGTCCCCACGGGATTACCGTAGTGGTAAGTAATATACTATCATATCATTAGTAAACTTGATTACTGACTGTAAGTGATGTATGTGTCGATTGGAATGCATTTTGCGCTGGTGTCATTGACTCCTTCAATGCGCAAAATGCGGAATGTCACAGGACGAATTTGATTCATCATTGGCGCAAAGAAGGGGTCTGATGCTCGCACAAATTGTACTTCCATTTGCTGCAAACATAACTCAATAAAACAGTATAATGTTGTTGCAATGTGTCACCACAAAATCAAGGATTAGCATATGATCTTCCAATTGGTTTTTTATTTGTTTTTTATTATCTTTCTTTTTTTTTTTTACAGACTCTCATCCTCATTTGTAATTGATGAGCTAGATGAAGACATGACAAGTCTAAAACGACCAAAACCCTGCAATGCTTCATATTCTGCTTCTGTGAGACTAATACTTTCACTGTTATTGTCAGGCAACGCTGCTTGATGTTGTTGTTCGTGTTCTTGTTGCTCTTGTTGATGCTGATGCTGCTGTTGTTGTTGATGTTGTTTTTCCTGTTCGTGCAACGATTCAATGGGGTTGCACAGATCCTGAACAGAAAGTCGCCGTGTCACGGGAGCAGGAGCAGCAGCGGATTCTTCTGTTGCTGCTGCCAGTGATGGATCCGATATGTGTGTCAGGTAGCTTTCTGGAGACTGATCCGGATTGTTGACAAGGAACGTCGCCAGTCGTGGCAAGATCATGCGTCCGTTCATAAAGTTATCAGAATGTCTACGTGGCAACCCATTGACGCGCTCCGTGGGCATTTCCATGCTATTGTACCTTCGTCGGTGAGGATACGGATGAAAATGGACCTTTGGCGTTGTTCTGTCATAGTGACTACGCCATACACGTCGCGGGGATGATGCATGTTCTGCATAGTCCTCGACGGACGATGACGAAGAAGCGGAGGGGGGCGATTCAGGGTAATGGTGTGGAGGAGGTGCAAAAGCTGGCAAATTAGGTGGAAGCTGCCAATGAGGATGGGGCAGCATATTCATGTATGGCATAGGGGGATAGTAATAATGTTGCTGTTGCTGCTGGTGTTGTTGTTGCTGATGTTGGTACGCTTCGTCCTGAGATAGTCGACGTAGCTGGGCCATCATGGCCCGTTGTTCCTTGATACTCGTACGTCTCCTGTTCTCTGGCGGGTGGTAGCTCGCATCACTGTCTTCTTCGTATTCATCGTATTCCTCATCCGACGAAGAAGAACGATGTTTTCCACGATCGTTTTGTATCGAGTTTCGTCGCGATGGAGGTGGTGACGGCATGTCGCCATAGTCTTTGCTACGCTGTCCCCCCTTTTTGGCACCGTGTTGCTTTCCGCGTCGACCTGCGCGGTTCTTATTATGTGTCTGCGTGTGCTGCATCATGTTGTCAAATCGACTAAACATTCGATTGCAGCCGTTAACAATGCATTTAAATGGTTTCTGGAACATAAAGAGTTAATTTCTCTCACGCAATATTCAGGTTAACAACAACCCTCCCAGTAGATCTTGATTGTTACCTCTCCAGTATGCTTTCTATAATTCGAAAATTAATATCAGCTTCCACTTTATTTTCTTTTCCCTCTTACCTCATATGACGAGCCAAATGCTCGCTTCGTGTAAATACCATCCTACAGTCTCCGTAGCCTTGGCATTGGAATAGTTTGGGTTTGCCTCCACGGGATGTCTTCTTTGCGGATGCATCGCTCATTGTCTTTGTAGCAGTGGCATCCATGGCAGAGTATAGTGTGGTGGAAAAGAAATGACGGGGAACAACACGGTTTAAAGAACTAAATGGAAAGAGCCGGCCACCAATATGTCCCCGAAACCGTCGATCGGTTATTTCCTTCGGGTTGAAGAGAAAGAGAAAAAAGTCCGAGAACCCTTGTTTCCAGTTTCTCAAATGTATACAAGGAAATGGAGAAGGGTAGTAGAGGTCGGAACTTTTCGAATGGTTCTTTTGCAAGAGTAACAAAGACATTCAAAGCTACGTACATCTTTTTCATTATTTGTCCGATAATGGAAGACGACCAATTACCTGGTTCTGGGGCGATCGCCGTCTGGTTGTCCTGGAGGCACATTGAGGGGTTGAGACGTTCGATCCGGTTTCAAATGTCTTAGACATTGAGAACAACAAAGTGATGCTCTGGAATCAACAACGGGTCAGATCACTCTGGAAACTTGGAACGAAGGGGGTGCCTGACATGCTTATTATGCAAGGTACAAGATCCAGCTTTTATTCATCTGCGTCGACGTCGCTATCATCATCATCATCATCTTCATTTTCTTCTCCATCATTGTTATCGCCTCCTTGTTCTTCCTGTTCATCCTCTCCTTCAGACATTGAGATATCCTCTTCTTCTTCTTCAGACTCCTCATCTTCACTTTCAATGATACGTCGCTTGCGCTTTTGTGCCACCCTGCGTGGCGTTCTTGGTTCATCAGCTTTCTTTGTTGGTCGCCTAGCACCTGCATCAATCGTTTTTAAGCTCACCTGTATCAATTTACGATATATTTTACCCTAACTTACCTCGTTTCTTGCGAGTGGCGGCTTTGCTGCTACTACTGTTATCATTGTTGCTGCTGCTGCTACTAGTAGCAGGCGCGGCTTGATGAGCTGTTGCATCTTCTTCTGTATCCTTTTCCTTTTCGCCGCCGAACTTTTGGATCTTTTGCTCAAGTTCATCAATGATGCTCTTGAGCTCAGGTTTTCCTCCTCCTTTTTGATTATGGCGCAGATGTTGACGGCCCTGAAAGTACCTAGTTAGTCGCCACTCTGGAAAAGGCTCTATACTTCGGTTCATTTCTTTACCTTGCTAATGATTTCTTTGAACGAATTGTAGACGGCTTCTTCATGCAACTTGTCTTGATATGCGGGCAAGCCTTCCAGGAGCTTCCTGAAGCTCCTTTCAGACTTAAAGGGTAGTAGTGATAAACAGTAGGCAATATCTCGCCATATCCGTTCGTCGTCGGTGTTTACGAATCTTTGGCACAATTTTTCAACCACATTTTCAGCTAGTTTTTCCTGTTATTGATCTAGTAGTCAGGTACAGCTGTTCATTCCTATATTCAAAATCTTTAGATACTAACCTTCTCAGCAAACTCAAATCCGAAAATGAACTTCATGATGCGGTGGAACGTCTCTTCTTCCACTTTTGGATCGCAATTGGTCAGATTACTAATGATATCCGGAAGATTATTGTAAATAGCATTGTCCTTGGTGGCCAACTCTGTAAAGAATAGCTTCGCTAGGTCGGCTATCCGCTGATCCGGGTCCTCCAGGCACTTTGCCATCTCACTGATCTGCCCTTTGACCTTGACCATGCCGTTCAAGATCAAGTGTGTAAGAACCATGACCGCGTTCTTTTTGACAATGCTGTTTTCGTCGGCAAGTCGGTTATACAGGAATGAAATGTTTTCGTCGATAAGAGTGTTGAAGCTGACTGCCATGTCTCCAAGGGCAATAACGAGGTTGCTGCGTATAGTCGAGTCTTTAGCTCGCTCAAGGATGGTGAAAAGAAGTTGTAGGTTCCGTTCACAAAAGTCTGAACTGACACACATGAATTTGGCAAGTGCAAGCGTAGCAGTTATCTGCAGCGTGCGATCCTATATACATGCCGTTAGATCAACAGACGTATTTTCGTACAATTTCTCGAATACTTGCCGTATACAACTTGTTGCGGATACAAATTTCTGTTAATAGTGGCCCAAACCTGCCCAGCAGGGAGCCAGGACCCAAAAGTTCGCGTTCTCGTATGTGCGTAATGGTGTCACCAATATCATCCTCAGCCGTTCCACCAACTTGCTCAAGCTCGTCTTCGATAGCGGTGGTCTTTTTACCATCTAATGCGGTAACTATAAGCTTAAGCTGAAAACCAACAACGTCTATACTATATCCTTACTATCTTTTTTCGTCTTCTTTTTCTTCCAGGCCGCTTCTATTATCTCCAGGTGTACAATCTGTTTCAATGCAACGTGGCCGACGATGAATAGCAGCTGACTAAGTTCAAAAGCGCTCTGGTGGATAGGATTCTGCGGATAGGGTAGAGCCTGCTGCGACATGCTCATATCATAGTCAATATCCATAGACTCGTTCAACAGGTCATTTCCATCAGGCGTTGAGGATCTCGCCCTGTCTCCAAAGACTTTGACAGTCATTTCCCTGATGATCTCTGTGCACAAAGTATCCGGATGCTCTCCAAGCAGATATATCGTGTTTATAGCTTGCTCTGCCAAGCTGAACCTATCGACAAATCATTAGTACATTGTCCTAATTAAAAGTTGTCTGGAATCGTTACCATTCTATAGAATCTGTTGGACTTTCAATCACACTTTTGAGCCGTGAAAAGATGGGATGACTCATGGGGAAACGGATGCCCTTTTCAATGCTTCGACCTATCCTTTTATCAGACAAAACTTTCTTTTTTTACCGTTTATACTGTTAGAGTGTACCTTTTTCTGGTGATTTGGACCCACCGAGTCTTTGCAAAGCAATGCAGGTATATTTTGCAAGCGTCAAATCAGATTTGCCGAGCGGACCCAGTCCGATGCGTAGCATAAGATTGACCTTTTCATTCACGATATCCACTCTGGCTTTGGCAAGCATTCCAAGGATAATAATTGCACCACGTCGCTGTGCCTTTGGGATATTTCCTTTATTGAAGCCTAAAACAAGACTTCGGATCAGCGTCCATTGCTTCGAACTTCAAAGGGGTAAACTTTACCATAAACAGCCCATAACTTATCAATGACGGTTTCTGGTAGGCCATCCTCTGCCATGATTGTTACTAAGAGTTGTTCCAAAGACGTCAATTCTGCGAGTGTCGTGTTGAAAGTAAGCTGAATAAGGTTGCGTGTAATGTTGTTTATATTCTCGTGGTTTGATAATCGAACGTCTGGATCAAAGTACAGATGTCGATAGCATTCCATCAGCTTCATCTTTATGCCCTTTCCTTCGTCGCTAGTATCCTTCGTCCAGATTAAATGGAGCATCTTTCGGATACCCTCCTAGATATTCCTCGTTAGAATCAAGTTAGCATTCCCAGTTGATAATCAACATACCGATGCTGGTTTGATTTTATAATCATAGGCTTTCACGAAGAAATCCATGGCCTCAAGAACTTCCGGTTTCACTTTAGATGAAAGAAGCTGGCTTATAATGGGTATCGCAGTATGAATCTGTTGGATGAATTTGATGGCGTCGGTGTGAAAGGTCTTCATGAGTTTCAGCTGTTGCATTTTTTCGACCGAGACAACTGTCTTTTGTACAGGCTGCTGTGTATCTGACGGTTTAGCGGTTTCTTCGGATGGCGCATTCTCGGATTCTTGCTGTGTTTCTGGTACAATAGCATCTTGATTCTCGTTGTCTTTTTCTTCCTTCCCGTTTTCCTCTTCCTTTTCCTCCTCCTCTGCGTCTTTCATTTCTACGTCTTCTCGTTCATCGATTGCCGAATTATCTTCCTGAGATTTGTTGCCGCTATCGTTCATTTCTTCGTCCTTTTCTTTATCTTCGGATACTTGGGAAGGAGCTTCTTGTTGTTGCTGTTGCTGTTGCTCTCCTTGTTCCCGTTGCTGCATAACCGCTGACAAGATCTCGTCTTCAGTACAAACGCTCTAAGTGATTGTTAATATCGCCGTTGCAAAGGATAGCTCGTTAAGGTCCACACTACCTCCAACTCCTCTTTAATCTTATCCAGCTTGCGCTGCCATTCCGGTAGATCCAATTCTCCTCCGTACATGCTGTAAGGATGCGTAGCTATCAGCTTGGTAAAAACGCGAATCGCATATTTTCTGACGATGCTCGACTTCTCCTCTAAGTGACGAAGTGCCAATACACCTAGTGCATGTCTCCGCTTTGGGAATTTTGCATTTAGCCTTGCAGGTAACATTACAAAATCACGTTAGATCCTATTTTCGCTGACATATGTTCATATGTAAACTTACTCTAAAATTTTCAGATAAGTTTGCAGGACCTTTGATCGGCAATATGCGGTGGGATCCAGCATGCGCTCTTCGAGAATATCAAAAAATCTATTAATCTGCTCCTTTTGAGCAGGACTTCCTTCTGAATTTGTTGCTAATTCGATGATAAGTAAGCCCAGGATATCGGTAAGTGCCATACGCATGGTGTAGGACTTGAACAGTTAGCAGCAATATTCAACCAAAATTTTATTTGCCAATGCCTTACTTCGCTGTCCAGTTGCCCGATCAAAAGACCGAGATTCTTCAGAATTGTTTTCGGTGCAAGCTCACTCAATTTCGTGAGGAAAGCAGCAAACGTCTTTGCATTTGGTGTATCTTTGACCTCTTTTCCAGAGACATCTTTGAATTCTTTGTTGCTGATCTCGCGTAAAACCTCGTCAGCCAACTGTGAGATGTCTTGCTTATCGAGCAGATACTGCAACAATTCTGCCATGGGTTCTGCAGAGTGTTCCCAATATTGCAAATTCTGCATGATGGTCGTTTGCGCAGCTAACACGAACATGTCAGTGAAAATTCTTCGGTGTCACAAAAGATATTTCGGACGCACCATGCATATAACCATAGTGCTTGACACATAGACCAATGACCTTAAATGCTCTTTGCTTAATGTTGACGGCAGCGCTTGTCGATTTCGAATTTGCAGGATTTTCAAAGATCTGGAATGCTGGCTTCGTAAAGAGTCTGTCAAAGGATCCTTAGATACGCTTATCGTCGTCATTGAATCTAGAGCAATCCTCATACCCGATGAACGTTCCACATTCCGGTGTTAACGTCCATATTCTGGAAATCTTCAATTCCAAAAGGCCGGCTATCAAATCAAAGCATTTAAGTTTCTGGGAACTCCAATCGTATCCAGAATCGTCATGGTGGCTCCTATATCGACTCTTTTCGGATCGAGTGCTTTGTGCTGATGATGCCTTTTCTTCCGCGGCTGATAGAATCCAATGTACAAGGAAGCCGTATAGTTCCAGATACAACTTGTGACTCGCCAAGGCTTCCTTTTCATTATTATCCAGGTCTTCAGCTGTTGCTTTAATCTCGGCTCTGAAAGCTGATACGACGAGACATTAGGTTCGCCTATCGAAAAAATGTGGAAAGGCTGATTATTACCGGAAAGGATAATGTCGAAAAGCTTGGCGGATATACGTGGCTTTACGCTGGCAAAGTTCCTGGATACTCCTGGTCAGGTACTGATCGATCAATGCATGTCCTTCCTTCTTTCTCACTTTAGAAAGCTTCGAATCTTGTCAAAGACAAGTGGATCGCTTATACTGTCCGAGGAGACTTCAACTCGATCCGTTATATCTAGTGCCGGTTGTCAATTGTCGAAAAGTAGTGGCAGGTACTCTGTAGAAAACGAACCATTCAGGTATCGATTTAATTCGCCATCACTGCGTCCCTGAATAGCAACTTCGTGGGGGATAAAGTAGTTCGGCCCCGAGTCTTCTTGTAGTCGAAGGAGCTCGTCATGCAATATGAAGGATATTGACATGGCGAGGTTGTCGGTTGAAACTTGCTTTGTTCCAGGTGACACGAACGCGTTTGAAATGAGCGCGACTTGTTCCCGATTAGACACGCGAACGCCATGCGCAACTACGCAAAATTCGCTCTTTTCTAAGAAAACATGAGATAGGATGTTTCCATCCAGTTTGCGTTTGAAGGAAAGGTTTTGTATTTTATATTTTATGTCCTTGCTCTGTATTAGTTCCGTATTCGAGTCGGTCATGACCGGCGTAAACAGGCTTGTTGAAGCAGACATGCTTTCCAGTGAAACGGAATGACGAAAGAAAGTCGAGTTTCGAGCTGTCTATTTAATCCTCTCTCTTCCACTCCTTTGCGAAAATACTATTTACTTGAGCGCCAGCAGCTGCGCTGATGTAGGCGCAAGTAAAGTCAAAGTATGGTGCAACATTCTGGATGGCCGTATGAGAGAGTGGCAGATGTCTCAGTGATAAGGACACCAGATAAAAGAAGGGCCTTGTAGCATAACAGCGAAAAGAGAGTAGTCAGAGTATGACGCGTAAAGGATCTAGAAAACGAAGGATGGAGAGAACAATGCAAAATAAAGATATGAATGATCGTTTCCAGGCAATTGTATAATGGAAAGATACTAGCAGCAGCTATACACGTGCTTCAGCAATGGGAAGAATCAGACGCTGTTTATTTCTGTCTTTGAGCATCGACAGTTTTGTATACTGTGAGCGACAGAGTTTCATGAAAACAGTCGCCCATTACAGCAGTGTGAATACTGGGTAGGAGACTAGATGCAAATTGCTCACTACTGACTCCCTTTCACGATGTAAGGCTTTCTTGCAGACCAAGCACTTTCTGACTTCTGATTTCATATCGTCTTGATAATAGCGATCATTGCTTTGAGACCATCGTGAAGGAGCCAATCGAGCCGCAAATGCTCGTGTATTGTTGATCCGAACAAATCGTTTTGCGACCAACAAACTTTGCAGTGACTGAGACGTTAGCCTAAGCATCGCGTAGCAAGGACAACATTCAGCCTACAAAGGTAGTGAATGCTTCTCCCAAGCTTCATTTATGATACTGGTTGTCATGACATCGTGTAAGTTTTCATTTTGCTTTCTGGATAAGAGTTTATATTGACTATTGATGATCTTTGTTTCAGCCAAACTCCAAGTTCAATGCTCGTTTGAGCTGTAATTGCCTGCGGCGTACCGTACAGCAGTTGCCGTTACCCTTCACTTCTGAGAGCTATGTGGAGACTGACACCTTTGTCGCCCCTTGTTGCCTGCCTCTCGCGAGCCTATTGACCCATTTGCTCAGGATGGATCATCAACGGGCCCGCGAACATGTCCGTGAAAATTCGCAGTACTAATGCGCTGAAGCATCGATCCGTTGTACTTCCGGTGAGCGCTATTTTTCTACTGAATATCAACGCTAAACTGACAGATGAATAGCAGCTATTGCCACGATCGAATTAGTGTCAGATGAAGGTCATTTCACTGGAGACACCACACGCACACATACCAAGTCTGACAAGCGTAATTCCAGGCAACCCGCATTGTTTATTGTTCCACATCTTTTTGGACATTCAGATAAAATAATAACGATATCGGATACTGTACATGGATAGGACATGACACCAGACTGTGAAAAGTGTACTGAAGTTCATTTTGGCAATCTTCACTAAAACATCTTTAACCGTATAAAAAGCATTAAACGACGAAGATATCTGATTTGGCTTGACCTGCTCTGACCGGAGCTAACACAGATCGCAGTGAATTTGGATCTCGATCACCCATACCGGAAGCACCGTTTCTTCGAGGACCTTGGCTGGGACCAGAGATTTCTTATTTTAACCGGAGCACATTGTTTACTTGACAAATAGCTCGTTTGGGACGATAGAGTACGTAAGGAACAATGATTCAAGACAAGACCCTTGCTGCCAACAACAGATGCTGTGCTGTACACCTTCTATCTGCGCACCCTGATTACCGTGAACAAAGGCCGGCTTTGGAAGGAATTGTATTTTCTCACAGACATATCTTCGATACGTATAATATCCAAAGTTCCCTGAAACTTATTAAACTTATATTTCCACTTTTGCACTTTAACAAACACATTGTTATCTTTTACTCTTTTTCCTTTGACAAGGAAAATGGGATGCTGAAGAAGAATAACATGCAAGGAATATCTATGTCTTCTCATTTTCCTCTGTGTTGACTTTATAATACTTGTTAACCAAATGACCTACAGAAGTCTTATGCTACCTAGCTAAACATGTACGTAGCTGTTGAACTTATATAATGATATCTATACAGTCCAGCTTTGCACCCGACTGGTTATATCGATGGAGGGCTGCATACAACATAACTTATTTTATGAGGGACTCTTGTAATGACAGCGAGTACAATGAAAAGAACAAAAGAATATCAAGTTTAGTAACTGATAGAATAGATATAGAATTACAGTGTTCCACACATATGGAATCGTATGCTATCACTAGTTTCGGCCACACGTAATGTTGTCAGAAACACATGCCAGAAGCATTGCTAACCTGGCCAAAATTTAGATGAGGAGATCGTCCTCAACCGGAAAAAATATCCTTGCTCAACTCGTTGCGATCCGCGTTAAAATATCGGTCCTTGCACGCGAAAAAGTAGTCATAAAACTTGTCGGCCAAGATACTACTCCTGCTCTTTTGATTGGAAGGTATCGGCAAAATAACAACCTGGTGACCAGGAAAACTACGCTGCCGTTGTCGCTGTGCAAGGCTAGTGGTGGTGCAACTATCTTCTGATACAGTCGACGGTGACGAGGACGATGCTGTAGACATGATATCGTCGTCAATATCGTCATCGTATTCCTCACATCGAGGAAAGCTTGGCCAAGTAGATGAGCGCGGTGTACCGCCGGATGATGATTGCCGATTCATCCTTGATTTTTCCATGAGTCTTTTATAGTCATTACCATCTGCTAAAGGATTCCTGTCGTCTCCATTCAAATACTGCCGAAACATGCTAGACAGTGAAGCGCGCATGGATATGTTGTCTTCTGAGACGCTCTTGGAAATGTCGTTTGGTACCATTTTACGTTTCTGAAAAGACAGGATAAAAA
>KK100037.1:186991-200489 GCA_000611695.1 Rhizomucor miehei CAU432
GTTGAAAACAAGGAAAAGAACAAGGTTTCAAATATACCTCGAGGCGAAAATGGGATTTTTTTTCGCTGTTCACACGCATGAGCAAAAATATATTTGGACTAGGGTTCACGTTCTTGTTGGCATATTAGGTTTGTCATTGTCTTTTCTTTTTGCTGACATGTTCGACACTAAAGCTAACAGTATTTTCTCCGCCATCCTTACTACAGAGTAACAGGGCTTTACAGTTTGCAGAAAAAAAGGTTTGCCAAATAACAATGTTTCTACGGAGGCGACGTTTTTGAGATTTTCAGCCCATCGGTCATGGAGATCGGTTCGTGATCGGGTGACTCCGACACGCTAAGTCATCTTCGGTTTCAGCAAGTTGCTAAGCAATGTAACTCAATCGTCATGTCCACCACTGCAGCTTTACCAAATCGATCGACAGGATTCACTTGTCTTGCCTGTCATGTTATTTTCCCTACCTCGGAGCGACAGCGCAATCATTACCGCACAGAGTACGGCACCTCAAGATGACTATAAATTGCATAGCCGATCTTACTTGCAACCTGTAGTTGGCACAAGTACAACTTGAAGCGCAAGATCGCCGCCCTTGCTCCCGTGAGCGCGGAGCAATTTGCCCAGAAAGTACTTTGTAAGTATTTTATGTATGTGTGTTGTGTGTCACCTGGACCTAATTTTCCCTTGCAGTACAACAGGAAAAGAATAGGCAAGAGCTAGAATGTCAGGCACTCATCTATGAGTGTGTCACTTGCCGGTATGACACTCGTCGGATGCGAGTAAACTGTATTATCATATGCTTAACTTAAAAACTCTGTAACAGGAAAACATTTTACTCTGAGAATGCATATCAAAATCATATGCAATCAAAGAAACACCGGGAAACCTACATCAAACAGCAGATTTTGAAATCCAATTCACCAGCACATATTCACAAACCCGACACCAAACTTGCCCCTTTCTTTTCCGACCATTCCGACTTGGATAGTGATAATGACAGCACATTGGATGCAGCTTCAGCTCCACCACGATCAAAAGACGCACTTGCAGTATGCCTTTTTTGCACGTATCCAAGCCCGGATTTCGACATGAATATGGAACACATGTCGAAAGAGCACGGTTTCTTTGTACCTGACATCGAATATCTTGTCGATTTGCGCGGATTGGTGTCGTATCTTTTGCAAAAGATTGAAGAGGATTATTATTGCCTTTACTGCAACGGACGAGGCAAAGAGTGGAGAAGTGCTCAGGCTGCGCGGGCGCACATGCTTGATAAAGGTCATTGTAAAATGGCCTTTGATGATTCTGAAGACCCTGAAGCATTGCTGCAGTTTTACGATTATGAACCTCTGCAGGAGACGGAGCCTTACTCGATTGTTAATGAAACCGATCTGGTGCTGCGAGACGGAACACGGTTAGGACATCGTCGAAACCTTAGATTCTTCAAGCAGCGATTGCGAAAGAACGCAAGTATTTTAACAATCATACGCATTTATCATACTTCTTAAATCACTAACCGGTTATTCCAAAATATAGCGTGAAAAACAAGTAGATCGTACAAAAGCTATAGAGGAAGCCAAGGCGTTCGCTGAAGAACAGGGACTAACTCGCCGAGAAAGGCGCAACTTGCTTGCCGTCACTGATGGACGAAAAGGATTCAATCCTGATAACTACAATTCTGCGATTGGAATTAGAGAAACTATTGCTAGACAAGACTTTCAGCGGCAGGTCGCTGTGAAGCACAATCTTGTGGCGACACTCCGAGCCAAAAGTCAAGTGCCCAAGTAGAATGCATAATGATGAAATGGCGCATATACACATGCTTTTTTTATTTATTGATGCTCAGGTGGCGAGAAAGCGCCTGCTGCTAAGCAAAGATTACGTTTGGTGAATTGTACTTTGTAGATAGGGGTGTGCTTGGTTGGGAAGACGCCAAGTTGGTCAGTGCTAAGTCAAAAGAATGGTGGTAATTAGCAATTGGGTCTAAACGAGAGAATCCGCTTTAATCTAACTGGTACCTTTCAATAATTCCTTTCTTGCGTCTGTGCTCCTCTTCTTTGATCTTGGCATCCTTTTTCTCCTTCAGCTTGCTACGTTCAGAGTCATCAAGCCGTATCCGCTTAGTGTCGTTTCCATTCTGTGCAATTATAGAAGACGACGCGTCGGATGGGGTATCCTTATTTACGTCCCAGATTCTCACTGTTCCATCCGCGCTGCCGGACGCAAGTACGTTGCTATCAGCGCTAAACTCGACAGAGTAAATGAATCCAGTGTGTCCAGTCATCTTCTTTAGTCGTCGTCCGGAGCCTAGATCCCAAATCATGATTGACTTGTCTTCACCTACATAGACAATGCATAGCGTTCAGTAAGAGCTTTAAAACGGATCGTTCCTGATACTCACCCGCCGATGCCATCAAACGACCGTTCGGAGATACTGCCACAGTTTTAATTGCTCCACTGTGACCAGTGAAAACTCTTACACATGATCCCTTCTGTACATCCCACAGTCGACATGTCCGATCGCTCGAACCAGTGACCAAGTATTTAGAGTTAGGATGGAATTTAACAGTCTATCACTTCAACGTAAATCATCCTTGACAGATCATATAATTGCAAAGCAAAACTTACATCGACGTCAGACAAATGGCCAGCAAAGATTCGAAGCGGATAGATATGGTCGCAGCTCCATAATCGCGCTGTTCGGTCATGGGAGGCTGTGGCGAAATAGAATCCAAAAGGTCCAAAATCTACATCCCAAACCGGGAAGTTGTGGCCCTTGTAGCAAACGAGATTCGTGTATGTCTGAGTGCTCCAGAGACGTGCTAAGAGCAATATTTTAAATCAAATGTTTCCGGTCAAGAGATATGCCCATCATACATACCTGTTTTATCTTCAGAGCAAGAAATTAAGTATTTGTTGTCATGACTGAAACTCAAGCCGTAAACAGGTCCAGAGTGGCCAATAAGACGCTTGTAGTCAGATCCATGCCTTTCTTTTTGCCGTTCAAGGTCGGCATCTATTTCGCATAGATAAGTTTAGATTAGTGCTATGTTTTGTCTGTTCGCGCATTACTTACGGTCGTTAATATGTGCAGGGTTCACGTTATTTCGTAGCCCACGTAATTTTTCGCCTTTCAAACTCCAAATTTTAATGAATGATTCTGAGAAACCGCCTGCAATGAGGCTAGTGTCTTCTGTGATTGAGAGGCAGTTGAGACTATTTGCGCATATTATTGTCAGCAGAGATTTTTCAAACCAGTAACACTGTAGAACATACCTATCATGAGTATTGTGGAACGTGTAGCAGCAAATACTGGGTAGAGATGCACTGCCTAGCGCCACTCGTTTGCGAAGATCCCTTAATGAATCGATCTCGGCTTGAATATCTGTTCCTCGACTAAGAGAAAAAGAAAGGCTTGAATAACAATGAAAAAACTGAATGGACTAGTGATTTCAACGTACTAGGGAGGGTAAGGTATATCACCAAATGCTGGACCATCCGCTGTTGCTTCCTGCTTGACTTTTTTGTATAGATCCAGCAATGATCCAGCCTCGCCATTCATCGTCTATCGCTCAGATAGATAAATTCCACATAACCATTGAAATATTATATTTTTTCCCCTTACATTTTCAGCATCCTGTTTCTTCGCATGGTCTTTCTCTTTCAACGCTTGTTCTACTTCTTCTTTGAATGCCGGATCCATCTGCGCCTGACCGAGCTGCAAGGTTTGTCGATTGAACGCCTCAATTTGTTGCGATTCATGTCCAGTAATACCGATCACTTCATCTTCTTCTAACCCGCCCGCGGATTTCGACAGTTTACCGTGAACGACTACATTGATGTTAAGACGGTGTATTGTTCGAATTCTGTAATAACCGACCTTTTATGTTGAGATATTGATTCACGATTCGTAGCAGAAGCATATACTTGTTGTCTTGCAGATAGTTTAAAAATAGTTCAAAAGGGACGCTCGACATTCGAAGGTTGTATTTGTTGTTGCGGTACATTTGTGCTAGTTCGTTTTCTTGGACATGCTCTGGCATTGTTACCGTCTCCAATCGACTGATATCCTGCATATGAAGTTCAACGTGATCCTTTTTGTATGTTTCCATAAAGTAAATGGCTAAGTTGATTTGCAGTTAGCATTTACAGTTACCCCACAAAATTTAATATAACATATACCTTGCTCTGACAGGTTCTTGGTGACCAAATCGAGGTATGCGTGCACAAAGACCGGAAACAAGACCGATCGCAACTCGGGCTAACGAACAGCGCGATCAGAGCGCGTTAATGATAGTTTCACTCTCGAATTACCTTGTACCAATCCAAAGAGTTTTCGATCCATTCTCTCAAATTGCGGTAACTGACGCTGTATGCATCTGGATCGCTTTCTGCATCTTTATATTTGAGAATATGGCTAGGTACAGATTTTCCTGCCGACGCAAGCTCTTGAAAGATTTCATCAAGAGTTACTGTGTTCCCGCCGAGCTCCTTTAGGAATGTTGCTTCGGTTGCTTTGTATCCTTTCTTTTGCAAATACGACGCCACGATCTTGTCCAGGTCAGCCTGAGAAGGCAGATTCGCTAATGCTCGTTGCTGGTCTCCAGACGTTGGTGTTTGTGGTATTTGCTGAGGCGTTTGCTGTCGTGAATCACCACCCCCCGATGGTCCAGGAGTATTAGAACTTTGCTGAGCAGGTGAGCTCATTTCGTGTACACTGAAAGTTGAAAGAAAAGAAAGGTGGTCATTCCGCCCGTCTGCCCGCCTTGCTGGGTAAAGTCACGGATTTGCACATTTACGTTCTTGAATTGCACAGACTTGGACAGAATGACTTCAGAGACTAACAATAATAAGATCGACGGTTGTTCCTATTAAGCAAGCTTTTCGGAAACCATTATGATGTATTCAAAGACCACCCTAGATGGAGATGCATATATGATATTCTTCCAATTTCAATCCCTTGGGCAGAATTGGAGGCCATCCTAGCTTTCATTTTACACTGGGGAAAGGAGTATCCAAATGGTTTTAATGAATTGACAAGATCACTATAATTATTCTCTATTGAAAAGTACAATATGAACGAGTGTAAGACTATAAAATACTTTGTTTATACTAAGCACATGATTCCTCGAGCACTGTAGAAATGTTTGGATACCAAAGAAACTATTGCCCTCGTTGCTGCTGCTGGTTGTTGCCGCCGTGAAGCCGTTCACCAAACTTTTGAATAAATGCAAAGCAGGCCGTTGCGACGAATAGAGTTACCAGTGCAGCCAATGCGCTAAAAATAACGTGGTTATCAGACACTGAAGGATTGATCTGCTACGCAGCGACAGGCATAGCACTTGCTAGGAGTAGCCGTCCCAGAGACCTCAATAAATATTCAAGTAATGAAGGAAAATATATGGCAAACAAGTTGCGGATAAAGTTGGAAACGGATACGAATAATAAATGAAATGGATCAGTTTTCTTGATGTTAAGTACTTTCAATGCACAGATCATATTAGGTACATCCACATACCTGACGCAGACTTTTTCAGATGGGATTCAACAATATACGCAATGGAAGAATTAACTGCATACATTGCACCAAAGCTATCTATGTAGCTTCGCTGTGAGAAATGAAGGCAATCGCAATCAGTTGAACATCTGAAAGCATACATCGAAGCAAACCTGGAAGAGGCGCAAGCCAATGTCCGTTTGCATTCAATAGCCATCCATATATGAGCAGCCCAGCTACTATAATGGGCATGCCAAGATAAACAGAAACTAGACGGCCTTCGGTTTTTGACAGTGCCGTTGTTTTTCTTGAGCTGTCGAGTGTAAAAGAAGTCGGCTATGAAACCTGTAGAGAGACTACCACCAGAGTTTCCAATTGCCGTTGTTATGAAGAGAAGCCTGATGTAGCCGGTAGGAGAGTTGAACTGCTCGGCATAGGTAGGACTGAATAGCGTCGTCAGCATGTAGTACCATCCGAATATCACGCCTTGGGCAAAACAAACAAGTGCACCTTCAGGTTTCAGTAGAAGGTTAAAGACTGTCAGCTACACAAGTATAGGAAACTTACCGGGTTGAACTTGGCTCGCTTTACGAGACGTACGATTTTCGAAATGAATCCATGACTGCCAGATCTGATGTTTATCTTTTCATCAGGTCGATACAGAGTTTCACTCATCAGGACAAGGTCCATTACAAGGACGAGACCACTCATAACGCTGATATAGAAGATCCAACGCCAGCCTAGATACTGGTCAGCAAAGTCTCCCGCGATAGGCCCAACTGCTGATCCCAAAATAGTCCTGAGAAGAAGAGTGAGACTCATTTCTGTTTACTGTATGTATCTGAAAGATTCCAGACTTACGTTGCCATATAAATACCCATGTATCGTCCACTTTCGTGAGGTGTAAATAGGTCAACGACTGTTCCACCTCCTCCAGCCATTCCTACGGATCCAGCAAAGCCTTGAAGAAGACGCATAACGAAAAAGAACCCAAGACTGTTAGAGACCCCAAATACGACAGTGAAAATAATATAAAAATCAGTTGAAACAATGTATATCCATCTACAGTAACTTAGCATATACCTAGTCAATAGACATTTGCTTTCGTGACTTAACCTTCGACCAACATGTTTATTTAGTGGACCCCAAATAAGCGGCCGCGCGCCAAAACTGATTTTGAAAGTTGCATGTCATTTGTGTAGAATTAGGTAAAAGTAGAAAAAGGAAAACTTACAGCAATGCCAACCATCAACGTGATTAATGCAACTGCTGCGTTGATGACATTTTTGAGGACATAGATTAGCGTCGGTTTACTGCTTATAAACGTCAGTATACCATGAGATCGGTTTGAAAATAGTTTGTAAGATCAACAGGTGCTGGCATCTATAAATATGAGGATGTTAGATGCTGTTCGAAACTCTTTTATTGCCAAGAACTTACATTGATCGAAGATGTAAAATAACCAAGAAATGTAGACATGATATCGTCGTCAATATCGTCATCGTATTCCTCACATCGAGGAAAGCTTGGCCAAGTAGATGAGCGCGGTGTACCGCCGGATGATGATTGCCGATTCATCCTTGATTTTTCCATGAGTCTTTTATGTCTTTGGAGCAGTAATAAAATCGACTAGATCCAAAAGAAGTATGTATGCTCATCAATACAAAATGAAATTGATTTAATACCTTTGGATGTTTTGGATCATGTTGCTGATCCACGGATGTTGAGCTAACGGCTATGCTTTGCAAAGACTTTCCAACATTTTCGGCACGTTCAGTATCGGTCTCCATAGCGTGATTGGGGACGTCAAAAGTGTCAACGCTTTGTTCTGGTGACTCTAACCTTATCCATTAAATATGGTCAATAAGGGAGTAGTCTCCATTATTTCACATAGTGAGTATTCCATTATTCACCATCTAAAACTTTCGATTCAGTCATGCTCATAATTGTCTTTATTGAAGTCTGAAATACACAATAAGGTATATATATAGCTGCAGGATCAAAACGCTAACGCTCGCTTCTGTTGGATGTTTAAGGAATAGGAGCACCGCGTACCTGGAACGCTGACGTACTCTGACGTTTCTCTCCTTTTAAAGTAGTAAGTACAGCTCGTTGCCACAAACTTCTATTAGAGTTCAAAGGAATTCTTTGCATTGTAGGTATATTAATCAGCTAAAATAAAATTATAGGCGAATGGCGATACTCTTCAGCGTAGCATTGCTATAGGACCTATACTTTGCAATTAGAAGAAATATTACCTTTGCAGGAGTCCAAAGCTGTTTCGGATACGCGACACGAGAGCGCCGACGAATTTTCTCTGCAGATCCTTGTTTTGTGGATATACAGAAAAAAATAGACCTCTTTCAGGAAAAGATTTCGACCTATAACAGGGACGTCTCGGAAAGAATGAGTTCCAGCTTTTCCTAAAAGATGTCAGGAAATACCAGAGCTTAAAATATTGTAAATATCTTACTATGTCAGAATTGAACGCAGACTTGAGACCCCCCCCAATTTGCTGGTAGAACAAATACAAGTCTGATATCAATTGCATGGCATATCTGGCTACTAGGAGCCTTTCAAAGAACGAAGATACTACGACAACGAAAAGTGAAGAACTTTGTATACCAATTGTTGTAAGCAAATCGTCAACATTGGGCGTCTTATATAGAAGTCTGATACGTAAATATCAATTAGGTACTATGCGTAGCTTGCTCAATAACACACAATCGAAAGGAAGGAACAAATGCAACTTCGATTACGCCAAGAGCATAGGGCATCCGCAACTCCCTCATACTGTAGGCGAAGAGGATTTCCAAAAGCGGACAGAAAATTGCATTTTGGTGGCCACGAACGACTTTCAGCACCTTGTAAAGCAGTATGCCGCCGCGCGCACTGGAGGCAGTTCTTCGGTACGCTTATGTCCACGGCTACACTTGCGAGCAAGTAAGCTCTCCATTTCTTCGTTCAAGAACTTGTTCTCATTCAACGATCTAGTGGGCGGAACCTACCAAGGAATGCTTGCAAAGAGACGGCAAAGAATCAGCTAATGATCTCTGTGGTACGTTTCGACCGATCGGCTTGATCAGCCAGTATCCGTTTGCATCCATTGCTTAACGATAACGTTAGAATTATTGTTAAGCCGAGTCTTCGCACAGACGCGCGTGAACGAAACGCTTCTCGAACGGTACCTGACGTTTGCTGTCACCGGCACTGCAGATTTACAACACAACACAGAGCTCGCCAGTCCACCTCTAATCTCGCCCGAGACCTTTCTTTTATGCCTTTTCAAGTTCGTTGAGGAGACTGTCACGAAAAACCCTTATCAATGGTCGCATATTCTCAAATTACTACCGGCTGTTCTGACACCTATTGATGGGGATCAAGTAATATCAGATTTACTCAACCAGCAAGACGAAAAGACTTCATGGTCGCGCATACTTTCTGACGTTTTTATCATGCTTGCACGAATCGTCGCCGTCGGTTTATATCGCGATTATTATGTTTCCAACAGGGAACACATGGAAGAGGCGACTACCATGGACATGAACATTTCAACATCGGTTGGGGGAAATACTCAACCTAATGGATCATCCTTACCGTTTAACTTTTTATCACAAGCATCCGCATTTGATCCTGATGCAACTATATATTTCGATACATTACAAGAAGATGCGAATGGACGAGGTGCTCCAAACGCAAGCTTTGATTCTCACAGCATCATGGATACGCAATCAACACTTTACGACAATGATAAAATTGAAACCTCTAATGCGGTACTGGCAGCTCAAATTATGGTTGAGCTTATCGAGAAGAAGAGTGCCAAGCGGATTTTTGAAGTAATGAACAGCCAGCAAAGACGATTAGGAAAAGCAGATTCGAGTGCGGCAGGTACTTTACAATCATTTGCAAGGTGGTAATTTGTGATTGCTAATCGATCATCTTTTGTATAGAGCCATGGACAACTTGTCAGGCTATCTTGACAGCACCTACTCCTACTTCAACGTTATCTTCCTCCTACACTGCCGAGTCTTTGCAAAATACACATATTCAAAAGCTATTGCTGCTGGTCAGCCGTCTAACAGATCGCGACCTCGACCAGAGACTGGCTGTGCATTTAAAATATCACGAATTAGAAGACGAAGGGACTGCGAGAGCCTTGCCAAGCGCAGGCCTCATGGGATTCATATATTATTTGGTGCAAGTACGACCAATGCCAAGCGAAGAATACATTGTTGACTACCTCATGAAACTTCAAACGATCAAGGTATAAATGATACAGTACCACGCGCGATAACCTCAGCATTAACAATATTATAGGGTGCATTCGACGAATCCTTCTTCCTCGAACTCTGGTTTATCGGATTGACAGGCTTGAGAGAAGCATCCACGGCAATTGCAAAGCAGGAAGGAGATCAGAATGAAGGTGCTAATAGTAACAATGCACTCACTACTAATTGTTTACTCTGGAGAACACTTGTGCTTACCAAGGTAAAAAGTCAACAGCAGTGACACTTACACGTTATCCAGTATATTATCTAAAATCGACCCCTAGATACCCCGCCTCATCAGCCAGCTTCAGCTCAAAAGCCAATCAACCGTCAATGGAGCGAAAGGTTTCAAAGCAGAATCAATAGAAAATAGCGAGGTACTTTGGGAGGAGACGTCGATACTATATATTCCCTATTAAATTCCCCCTTCTATGTCAGCACAACGCATTGGAATGTTCTCTCAGTCAGCTAAAGACATTCTCCGGATTGTTGAACGGTTGCACGGCATCGAGTAGCGCGATCCAGGCTCTGCTCCTTACCAAAGACTCTTCGAAAGCAGCACAGGAGGATGAAGACGACTTTATGAAGTTGCTGGATGTCAAGAACGATACAGATTTTGATACACCAGCGCTAACAGACGCCCTCCGTACCTTGACTGAACAAGATATATTCGAAAGCATCGTCAGCGTATGCGAACATCAAGGCCTAGTACGATCGCATGTAGCACATGAGCTAGTGAAGCCTGCTGAACGCAAGCAAGAAAATAATCCTGATGATTTCAGCTCTCTGTTGGATACAGATATGCTGGAAGTGGATGATGCATCATTATCATCACAGAGCAGTTCACTTCAGATCATTTCACAGGTAACCATCGATGGCCATGAGCTCCATTTAGAGTTTCTTTCTAAGTCAGATGAATTAGAATCTAGATCAGCGGATAAGCGCCCTTAGGGAAAGTGTGTCAAAGACTGCAGTGACAGGGCTATTTCGAATCGCCTTGACTTCCATGTTTCATGCTGACAAAGTTATTGACTTTATTATCTCGGTAAATTATCTTTTTTCCCTGACTTCATTCTATACAGTGTGACTAATGCTGTGAACGCAGCTCATTGTGGAGAAGGCCGAAAATCGAGATGTGTATTCCTTGGCAAAGATCTGCGAAGCAATCATACGATGCCCTTCTATACTCGACATTATTGGCTTTATGCATCATCCGTCTGTCATACTCAATGCGTTAAACAAATTCTGCACTGAATGGTCACCTATGGATAGTGAAATGGATATCGACGATCGCTCAGGAAGCGAGAATGACAACGATGATGGAATATACGGCGTTCAAGTGCTCTATGATCGCTTTGGAAAAATATGGACGCTAATCAACATGATTCTTTTGAAATACAATGTACGTACATTGGTCGTTCATGAAAGGATGTAATCGTTTCTCACGATCTTTGTATAGCTTTATATGACTTGAACAGCGCATTTCCTGAGCGAGACGGGTTCTGCTATCAACTGTTCACTGAAGGACACATCATCTATGGAAGGGATGCAAATGATCCATCTATGGAACAGATTGTCCAAAAATGGCAGAATGAGCTGCAAACCAGCGGCATGATATCCGATGAACTCTTACGGTAGGTTGGAAAAGGTCAGGGACCAAACGAAGAAGAACAGTAACCTTGATAACGTTCTTAATACAGCACGTCTACTCCTCAACAACTGTTAACAGCCGCTCCGACGCTATTCTGGAATCTGCTTCTAGCACACGAAACAATGGGTGTGGATGTCGAATCATTAGCAGATGCTGTATCTCTATTCCAAAAGCCATTCCTAAGTTTCGCATTGATACCTTGCAGCATAGAAGTATTCTGCGAACAGCTACAGGGCCCATCATCGCAATTCGCTATCCAGTGCCTGGAGCGGCTGTTGGTGTATGGATATCCACCCAAAGAGATCGTCCAGATTTGTGGCAAAGATATCTTGGCATCACTTGGAGGACTGGCTGAGCAGAAGCGGCAGGAGCGCCTCGTTTTGCAGCCCAACGACGTCGTTGCTACAGAGAACGAGCAAGCGCAAGAGAGACTGGCACAGTTGCAAAAGAGTGTCCGGCAGATCTTGGGACTCGAAGAAGAAGGTAATCAAATGCGACACACGGAGACCATCACAACCAACGTTACTAGCGACAATCTGTTTGCCAAAACGCGGGAAATGTTTCGATCTGCTGTCAAGAGCGGAAGATCCATGTTTATGCGAGATGTGGATGCGGACACAGTAGCGCTTTGGGATCCCTCCAAAGCACCCAAGCAATCGATCACGCATTATTTGGATTTTGTGATGTTCCAAGTAGCACTGGATGTAGGGGGACAACACTGGTTCATAAGTATGATCGTAGACGAAGTTTTGGAAGCAGGAAAGAGCGGAGGAGCTGTCAGAGCAGGTATAGTACATACAATGAAGAAAGAGTGGTTTAGTCGAGAGGATATGCTTTTTTTCTCAAACGAGTATTTCCATTGCAGCCGAACTTGGATCATGCCTGCTTGCGACGCCTTTGGCAGCCACGGCTGGTGATCAACAAAATCGTTGCAGCAATCTCTTGCGGTGTCTGTTACAGGACATAATACCACCTTCGCTCAAAACTTGCGCAGAGAATGGAGCATCCTTCTTCCAAGGACAGACATTAGGTGTTTTTGTGAGCAACTGCCTGGTCTTGATGCACGATCGCGATGACGATAAGGAGTTTATACATGCGCTGGGCCGGATATTCTTTGAGACTCTAATAGTCGACAGCGAAAATGCTCCTCACATTATCCATCCCAAAGAAGAGGAGAATACGAACATCGCCGTGCTATCCGAATATGTCTTTGCTCAATGGCCCGATGTTATCACGGAGAGCCCTGTATGGCGAGGATTCATCAAGGGACTAATGAGCAATCCACTCGTAAACGAAGCCTGGCCAAATACTTTTATATAGATGAAGAAAAGTTGATCGCATTGTAAATACAATCTGTTTCGTTGAACTGATCTATTATATTTGCTTGTGGAGATTACTTTACCCCACTAAACGAAGAATTTACCTGTATAAGGGGGTTTATCAACGTCAAAGCCTGATCGCATCGTCGCATAGCGATATTAACGTGTGATCCGAGGAACTGATCCGGATTACGTTGGAATTGTTTGTAGGAGGTAACGAATACAGATAATATGGCGAGACTGAGTGCTTCATGTACGCACCGTATTCTATCTTCAAAAGGCAAAAGATACTACCTTTTTGCTTCCAGATCGTTTAATTCAAGCTTCATAAAACTTAGCACGAGTGATATCATAGCTTCAGGCTCATGTAATTGGGGCGTCAAGATGTCCGCACCACTGTCATCGAGAGACTTCGACTTGTGCTGTGCACATCGATGAGTTCCAGTGCTCAAACGTAGAAAAAGTAAATGCAGATATTTACAGTGATAATTGAACGGGTGCGCTCCGCGCAAAGCATCTGGTAGTTTGTGAGCTCGAATGCTTATCTCCAGAAGGCAAATTCAAGCGTGTAGCAAGTTGAGGGATTCGGATGCTTCTTTAAAGCTTGCGCTAGCTTCTGGAGCAACATGTTTATTATTAAAGATGTTTTTCATAGTTATGTCTATTCTGTCCCTCTGTCGAAAGAACCTCTGGAAGTAAATTCATTCCACCCTCCAGCAGAACACGCAGTAAAAGCAGTCCTTCCACAGCCGGTTTTTAAAGTAAA
>KK100037.1:206191-227197 GCA_000611695.1 Rhizomucor miehei CAU432
ACAGCCACAGCCGCCTACTCCTGAAAACAATGTAGATAGATCGAGCGCTACTCCACCACATACAGAGACACCAGTCGAAAAACCCCGCATGGTACCAGAAGAGGAACTGCTCAGTATATATGAGCTACTGGAACGATCACAGCAAGAAAAGGATAAATTAATGGAGCAAATGAAAAGTAAAGAGGCTGCGTGGGAGCGACTCGTATCGACAAAGGAGAGTTATGCACTGCGTATACAAGAAAAGGAAGAAGAAATATCACGGTTGCAGCATAACCTGGAGGAATCTCGCAAACGTTTCGAAGAACAACAATTGCTGCTGAGTGAACGTGACGAGATCATAGCAAAGAATCTTAAAGAAGATGCAGTCATTGAACAATACCAGCGACGGATTGAAAAGCTAGAAAATATGATTGAAGAGTTAACAGCGAAAGCAAACGAGACGGCGGAGCATCACGAGTCGAAGCTGAAAGATCATCAGGGCCAGGTAGAACAGTTACGGCGAGCCCTCGCGGATAGAGAAACATTATCTGCAACGTTGGAGAAGGAATGCGAAGAGTTACGGACGGCTGGTCTGGAGGCCATTGGCGCATACGAGGCATCGGTAAACCAGCTGAAACGAGAAAAGGAGGAATTGTTGGAAGAGAAGGAAGCAGAAATCCGACAACTTAGCAAGGCTCTGGAGGATTTGAAGCGACGCAGCCTGATGCTAGATGACGACCAAGTCGATTTTAGCAACGAATATGCGGACGAGTGGCACGACCAACGACGTCGACTAGAAGAACAGCTCGAGATTGCAACAAGTGAGCTAGAAAACGAGCGAAGCCAAGTTCGTGCCATGGAAGCCGAAGCCGATAAACTGAAAGCAGAGATCCAGAGGCTACATATGGCCAGCCTCTCATCGGAAGAGCGACTAGCAGCACTGCAGCGAGAATTAGAGCAAGAGTTACTGGATAAGCGGCGACTCATGGAAGAAGCAGACGCTGCATTCGAAGCACAGGCCAAAGCAGAGGATGAAAATTATCAGCTCAAAATGGCACGGGTCAAGTCTGAACGAGAGCTTGCAGAAGCAATGGAGAGGATTGCTATTTTAGAAAAGCAGCAGCAGCAACTTCCAGATACATCCTTTGTGGAAGTCGAAGAGCTCAAGCATCGGTTAGCGGCAGCTGAAGAGCGCAACAAGGTCCTTACGCAAGAGAATAAGCAACTCAAAGAAGTCTGCAAGGACCGGGAGCAAGAATGTGCGCGGTTGATGGATGAACTTTTGGCCTTGGAAAACGCAGACGCTGAGGACGGTGGCAGCGACAGCATCGCCTTGCGAAGGCAGATTGAAAAATTAAAGGAAGAACTCGACGCTGAGCGGCGGCGGTACACAGATCTCGAGTTAGAGAAGCAGAAAGAGATAAGCCATCTCAACAAGGAGCTTGCAGAACTTGAATCGCTAGTGGAAAGCCGAGTATTTGGCGAAGGCGATATGGAACAGGAGCTTGAAAACGAGCGAAAGAAAGTGGCACGGCTTGAAAAGGAGATTGAAGATTTGAAAAAGTCAAGACCAGCCCAGCAAAACCAACGGATTAGTGGAAAAGACGAAATGGAGCCATTTTGTGAGATTTGTGAGAAACCCGGGCACGATATTCTAAACTGTACAGCTTTGCGATCATCGTCCCCACCTCGACCAGGAAAGAATTCCATGGTAAGTTATATAATATAACGGGATGTGACATATATATAATCCCTTGTGATATTTATTGATTGTTCTTCTTTCAACACAGTATTGCGCAAACTGCGATCAATATGATGTGCATAGTACAGAAGACTGTCCCAACCAAGACGAAACCTTTTGATACTTTTTATCCGCGTGTACATGTTTCTTTTTGGATATAAAAGACATCTTTTCTGTGGATACCCCCTTTGGGATTAAATATGGCCCATGACGACGGAGAATCGAAGTGATGTTCCCGAATATGATCCGTACCCAGCCAGCTGATCGTCGCTGCTTGGAGACGCTGGTGCGTGCAGAGGAGGAGGAGGAGCATAAGGTGTCGAGTTTTGCTCGTTATCGTCCAAATGTGCTGATCCGCCGGGTTCATCATTGTTGTTACCATTGTTATTGCTGCTATTGTTGCCGTTGTTTCCAGCGTCGATACCCAGGCACTCGTCTGCACACAATGTTGCACTTCGCCAGCCCTTTTTTGGGAATAATTAGCACAGAGTAATGTTAAGATATTTCTTTACATACCCAGCTTTGCAAAACAGAGAAATTATCAGGGCTGCTTTGGAACAACGTCAAGGTATGCTTTGGTCCACGCGCAGGGCAAAAGATCTTGAACCATGCCTTGACTACCTTGCGTTTATCTGCATACCGAGAGAACTGAGATAATTCGGGAGTGCATCTCCGTGTACATTGCTGCTGCTGAGACGCGTCCTCGTCGTGATTACAGGGCCCAAAGGGTACCGACTGCCGATGAAGATACACACCTAACTGGAGTACACCTTTGCGCTGAGAGCGAGTCTTTTGTATGTACATGTTCCAATTAGATCCGGCATAGAATACTGTTTTTGAATACACCCGAACGTTGTGCTTCAAGGCTGCAAAGTCAGCAAACTCCACACTGAATCGAAAGGGCGGATAGATTGAGTATTGCTTGGTGGGTGCTGTCGAACCGTCGCCGTTGCTGCTACCTGCGCCTCCTGTGTGCTTGGGTGACCGCCGCCGCCTGGGTTCCAGCGTGGATGCCGTCGCTGTAGAACCCGAGAGAGCCGATTCCCCCGTGTATGTTGTCATATCATCGGTCGGAATAAGTTGTGAAGGGTTGTTGCACTGACCATCCTCATAGACAGTGAATCCGAGCGCAGTGTCGCTTTCAGAAGCAGCTTCGATTCTCGAACGCATTTGGATCTGCTGCCACAACGCATCTTTGAGAGTTGCATCAGGAACGACGGGTTCACCAGTAAGTGGATGGGTATCAGAGCGGATGGATTCTAACTGTTCAAATGTCATGTGCATGTAATGGATCGAATGTAAAAATATGTCTTGGAATATCTCTAATTCATCGGCGTCAATGGAGGCTGGGTCCTTGTCATCATCGTCATTGCCGTCGTCACAAACTGTGGGTGATACAGGTGAGGGTGCAAAGCTGGATCGTTTCTGTATTTCCGTTTCTTCCGTGAACGATTCAGTCTCTTCCGTTGGAGGCTCGGGCACCACTGCGTCGTCTTCTATTCCATTTGATGATGACGATAACGACGAGGAGGAGGAAGAAGAAGATAATATTCGTGAAACTCTAGTGGTCAGGATCCGTAATGCAAATAGATATCGTGTATATTCGCTATAATCCACGAGTTTGAGTTTTTTCTTGTCTTCCCGCTCAACTCAGTGATACGCGGTCGGTCATGCCTCCTTACCTTGGGACCCAGAAAGCATCACTGTCCAGTACCTTTTTGATCCAGGGCAGTGGCAATGCTGCCACAATTTCTGGGTGCATTGTGTATGCTTCTCGGCACAGGAACGTAAAGATGGCATCCAGGATCCGATCGCTGCCATGCACACGATTTTCATCTGCAAAGACTAGATATTCCACCACGTTATCGACATTCAATGTGCGTAGTATAAACTCTACACAGAGTTCGCACATGTGCTCTAAATGGAAAAATGAACAGGTTGCCAGGATTTCGCGGACATTGTCACGGGTGATATTGGGTTCCGCCAGTTTGCCATACAGCTGCAAAAGCACAAAGTAAAAGGAATCGGCAGTGATGAATGGGTTATCTTCAAAATGCAAAGTGACGCTGTCGGATGATGCTTCCTGGAAACCGCCCTGTAGCAGCAGGCTGAAATATGGATTCTGGTCTAAAATGAGCCTGTGGAGATGGTACACTTTATCCCAAGCTGGAACGTGTACTTTAACATCGCTGCCCACTCCATCTATCAGTCCTCGTGTTAAAATATGTCTGCAGAGAACGAGCGAGTGAAGTCGCCAATCGTATTTCGAGGTAGAACAGGCGTTGCCGTTGTTGCCGTTGCCATTACCGTTGCCGTTGCTATTTGTAAAAGGTTCGAGGAAGCTTTGCGGCGACGTGGATGGTGAAAGGTCACTGTGCAATGAACGACTCAAGGATGCGTTTGCCTGGTCAGTTACTTTAAAAGTGTTCATACTGGGTCGTGCAAAACTGTTGCTGATCCGGTTGTTGCGATTGCTACTGCTGCCTGTCCCGATCCGTTCTCCATCTCTCAAGGTATCATAGGAAACAGCAGTGAGGCCATGGTATAGAGTATTTTGGTGGGTATCGTTGGCATGCCGGCTGCTGGAAGCTCTCATTATAGTACAAAGGGGGAGAAAAAGAAAGGTCAAGACATGCAGCTCAATCCGGAGGGAGCCGTGATGAAAACGGCCGTTGCACAAGTGCTACTTTCAGGGCATCAAACAGATCAGGGCCGGCGCTTTCAAACAATATTTCCCTTTAGATGTTTACTGTACAAAATGAAAAAAAGTCCTGTACAAAGAGAAAAAGGTATGATGATTTCTAAAGACTAGCAAGGTCCATATTTCAATCGGTTGCTGGCTCTTCACTTGGAGATGCTGTTGGTGCCAATGGGGGACTCCTACAAAGACATTGGCCATTTTAGCTTAGTTTCGAGCGCTGCGTTGCTTCGTGCACAAATATTTCTTTTACCTTGGTCGTATGCCCTTGGCCTTATTCATCGCCAAAAGTGAGGCTGGTGGATGTTCGCTGGGAGTCAATAGTTCAAAGCTGCACAGTAAATCTTCGTTTATGCTCATTATCGCTCCAAAGTTGTCAAATTCTCCACAATAGTTGGGTGCTGAAAACACAGTGACAAGCGTTCTTTCGTTAAAAAATTCATAACCATCTTCCACCACCTAATGCAGAGTTATACGCATAATGTATGCAGAATTTGCATCGTAAACAACATACCATATGTGCTCGACAAACCAAATCTAAATCAAATTTGACCAGAAAATTGTTCACAACGCGTTTTCCAAAACAATAAGAAACACCTCGCTCGCTATCTTCCCAATCGTTTGCTGTCTCGGAAGGGTCTGCCCACAGTAGATCGTTCAACAAGCCATACTCTGGCACATCGGTGGGCCGAACGATATTTCGAACATCATCCAACGAGTTCAGAGAAGGAGACAGTCCACCATGCACGCAAAATATTTTGCCAGCAACCAGTGCTGCAATGGGAAGTGCATTAAATACATCAATAAATGTCCGCCATATCTTTGTGTTTGTCCGCCGTTTGCACTCATCGTAAAACCCATATACTACAAGCAATATCAATGAGATTACAATCCAACATTCTCTGATTATATCTTTGCTAACCTCTTGTCACATTAGCTGATTCGTGATTTCCACGCAAAAGGAAAAAATTCTCTGGATACTTGATTTTGTAGCAAAAAAGTAACAAGATAGTCTCCAAACTTTGCTTGCCACGGTCCACATAATCTCCCAGAAAGAGATAATTGGATTCGGGTGGGAAACCTCCCTATAATAGAGCGAGTCACCTATCGGCAATGTATACTACCCCATTGTTTTTCCCTCGTTTAGAATTACCATTTCAAATAAACGGAGGAGATCATGATACTGTCCATGGATATCTCCCATTATCTTTACAGGAGGACTCAGTTCGATCATTGACTATATGTAAAGAATAAACATCGCCATTTCGTTACGATTAGAAACATTCTTTTTTTTCAACTTGCCGGTTGCGACATGAAAAGCTCTTGCGCTGCCCTACATATCGCAGCGATTTCGGAATTACGGAAGCACACAGACTTGTGAATTTTCCCGCTCATACCCACTTCCAACAAGCGATTGATACATTCATCAATGTCGAGATTGCTACCGATCGACCTCATGGATGTCGCCGTCAATTGATTTACACTGGAGACTGTTAACTGATTCGTGTCTTGTTGCGAATCTTTGGGCGTTTCCACGTATGCCGGAGAAGCTATGCGGTTAGCGGTCCCGTTTGCTTGTACGGTGTTGGTGGGTGATGCCTGTGTCGTGTTTGCATTGAGGAGAATGGAGTTGAGAGAAGTGGCCTATATACAGATCGTTCCGGGTGAGCTGCAGTGTAACGTAATCAAAAATATTTGACATGCATACAGTAGCATTCGTGTTGTATTCTTCATCTGGAAGTTCTGTCCTTATGATACTTGGACGTTCTTTACGTTTCTTTGAGGCTATATTGCCCATGGAATACAGGGAAGGTCAAGAAGGGAAAGAGAAAAAAAATCAGTTTCCGGGGTATGATTCACCACTTTCTCGCATTGGCCGGAGTTTTTGAAGGGAGGAGAGAGCTCGATCTGCGCCCAACGCACGGACCCCGCCGCACACCACAGCGTAAGGGCCAGCCAAAACACTGCAGTCATTTTTAACTCTATGAGTGTACTTTTGTGTCTTTGTCGTTGATCTACTGTGTATAAATTGACTTGTGCACATTATGTTAATTATTATGATATGAATTAAGTTGAAATTCCTGCCCATCATTAACTCGGCATTGGCTCTACACGTACAATTGTTAATTGTCCCAGCTTGGCTTTTTATTTACTCGCATTCAACTCTATGATAAATGTATTGAGGCGCAAAGAGAGTGAGAGAGAGAACTCAAAGAGAAAGAGTTGCAGCTCGACGTTACATAACCGTGGCTATTTATCTGTTTCTTCCCCGTGGCTAACTTATAACCGAGCAACTACCTGCTGGCGATCAATATTGAAAGCGCCTATAAGCTAAAGTAGCATTCAATAAGTAGCTAGGTACAGCTTGTTGCAATTCTTGCTCCTGGCTGGTGCTCGCCTTGTAGCGACAAAGATCCCTCATGAAACGCTTGCGTTATGCCACGTGGTGCCATTCATGCCGCACTTTCATGCAATATTAATATTTTATAGGCGCTCTGAAGAGGTGGCGGAAACTAAGAAACTTTATGTTTCTTATCATCTACTAAATCAACAATCCCTATCATGGCAATAACAGCGAGAAGAGCATTCCGTTGGTATAAATTAACATGGCTTTGAGAATTCTAATACCATACTTACGGTACTAATTTTAGTTATACGATAATAAATACTTCCATTCACATTCATATTCTATGCCTATTACTAAGGACTTATTCGAATCATTGAAGGTTCCTGTTTGCTTTTCATTGCTTTTGGTAATCACAGCGCCAGTCTGCAGGTTTCGGAGTGTGTTGCTGAGTGGATCGTCGTGGCCACTCACGCACTTGACTGCAGACTCGTCCTCTTTCCTGCCGTCATGGACACTCTAGACGAACTTACACAGAGTCAAAAAGACATATTGAGTCAATACCAGGTACGATGTCCACATCGACATTTGACGGTAATTCTATACATTGCTCACGCTGCTTGTCAGGCTGTGACACAGTCAGACGATTTGGATGCGTCGATCGCCAGACTCGCAGACCATAATTGGAACCTGGAGGTATGCATCCTGTCAGGCGCACCAAAGTTATCCATTGTTTCTGAAAGAAGCTCTTTCTTTGTAGAGGGCTATTCAGAGTCTATATGACGGTACCAGGACTACTCGTGAGAAGCTAGAAGAGGAAGTTGCTGCTAGCACACGATCGTCGGCAGCAACGTCCTCTTCCAACAACGCCAGCCCACCTATTCCCCCACGCCCAGCTAGACGTCGATTTGGTATTCTTTCTCTGCTTACATGGCCATTTGGTTTTGCTTGGAATATTAGCTGGGCTATCCTGACATTCGCATGTAAGAAATAGAAATCGTGCCCATTGATAGTCTGAGAGAGACTAAAGCAAGCTTCTATCAGCTCGTTTCTTTGCACGTCCTTCCATCACTTCCAGCCATTCCTCTTCTACGCAGCGACAGGATTCACGGACAGTCGCAGCTCGATTTTTAAGGAACTTTGAAACAAAATACGGAGAAACGCATGTTGATTTTTTCCAAGGTGGATATTCACAAGCGTTGGAGATTGCACGAAGAGAATTGCGATTCTTGCTTGTTATTCTTCAAAGCGATGAACACGATGACACATCAAAGTTCTGCAGGTAAGTGTGTTCACACAACGCTCACGCAACGAAGCCGGTGAGACATCTGATAAATTATAGCGAAACACTGACGTCAAATGAATTGATCGAATGGTTCCGCCAAAATAATATCCTCGTATGGGGTGGCAACGTCGCAGATGCTGAGGCATATCAAGGTAAACTGAAAGACTCATAGAGATCGTTTATTTAGACATTATGCTAAAAGAGAACTTTATCCACAGTGAGCAACACGTTGCAGGCGACGACGTATCCATTTATGGCCATCATTGCTCTGCAATCACTCCACGGATCATCTGGATCAATGAAAATGTCGGTTGTCGACCGCATCGAAGGACCTGCGACTCCCAGCATTGTTATTCGACGATTTGAAAATGCCATGCAAAGATATGGAACAACCTTGAATCGAATGAGACTCGAAAGAGACCAGCGAGAAATGGAAAGACGATTAAGACAGGAACAGGACCAAGCGTACCGAGAGAGTTTAAGAGCAGATCAAGAAAAGGTTCGAATATATATAGTTATTTGAAATATGTTTCCGGGATTCTTCTTTCTTAACAACCTATACTATACTAGGAACGTAAGGCAAGGGAAGAGCGAGAGGCTGCTGCTCGAGCTGAGGAAGAGGCCAGGCGGGCAGAGCAAGAACGTCAATTGCTGGCAGAAAAACGTAAACAACATATTCGATACCTTTGCAAGACACTTCCTGCAGAACCCGATGCAAGCTACCAGGGCCAGGTCGCAAAACTGAGCTTTAGATTGGCGGACGGCGAACGTGTCATTCGAAAGTTTAGAGGAGAAGAGTCTCTAGAGGTAAACAGATGGAAGAGGGAAAAGATATGGGCACTTGACAGGGAACTAATGTTTGAGGGCTCGTCCTTAGACCTTGTACCAATTTGTGGAATCATATCCATTTCTGAAAGCACAAGAAAACGTGCAAGATGCCGAATCACCGGAAGGATATACACACAAGTATAACTTTACCATTATTTCCCCTTACCCTCGCACTGTATATCAAGCTGACAAGGAGAAAGCCATCTCAGAGGAAAAGGGCTTGTGGCCAAGTGCAACCCTTATCGTAGATGCTGAAGATGAAGAAGATGGAGATGAATAAATATATTTTGAGTATGTGACAAGCCAAAGAATAGATTCCAACATTTTTTAATTGTCATTAGAGAAATGTGACTATAAATATAAACAAGAGTGGCTTTTGGAACGAAAAGGAACGCAGAAAAAGATGAAAGGAAGTTCTACACTTTTACTGGAGAGCAGCGATAGCTTCGGCATCGGCCAGAGGAGCACTTTCAAGGGCGGCAATGTCACTGGCGATAGGAGACATTTGGTCCATAACGTCGGCAATTTCAGAGAGGAGAGGGATTCTGTCAAAGAGGAAGGATAGGAGAGGAATATCAGCCTGAACGATGGCGCTCTTCTTATCGACGGTGATGGTCTCGACAATGGTGATGGTCTCGGTGGCGGTGGTAGTGGTGACTTGGGCGTCAAGGACTTCCTCATAGACAACACCGTTAGCATCGGTCTTGATTTCGGTGGCGATAGGAACACGCTTGGCAAGTTGAGCTCGCTTCATCATGCTACGTGTTACAATACAATGAGTGTTATTGTTCGCCTTGATGACTGACGCTATATATAGTGCCAGAGACTTACTCGACATGACCAGTGGGGGATGCAACGGCAATACTAGCGAGAGCGGCAAGGACTGGGATGGTGAACTTCATTGTTGGTATATTTGGTGGATATGACTATTCGATTGATGGATTACTACTTGGGATGAAGAGGATCGGCCGAATCGGCTGAGGCCACTGTCTTTTATAATCTCTCGCTGGATCGCAGACTTCCAAACATTCCTTAGGACGTGCCATACATACTCTTTGGAACTGACATCGAGCAATCCATAGTTAGCCCGCACGATTGTAAAGATGACCTCTTAGTATATACCTCTTCTCGGATGATAGTTTACAGTTTACTTGTGATTTTTTTGGAAATGTAATGTTTATCGTTATTACGTTAGAAAACAAACAAATCTACTTGACGCGAGACGCAGCGGTAGGCAAGAAAGGAGAAAACTTGTTTACCGGTAACGTGCTGTTGTTGTTTGGAAATAGTCCATGTTCTTATCTGGACTACTCCTAACAACATCGTTACTTTTTTCTTTTTCCTCGTTATGACTGGAATGGTCCGGAATACCCCCTTTTTGCCGGAGACAACGTTGACAACACAGACATACTCACGCAGATTCTGCTTGCTTCCCCTGCCAAATTTATGGTTTATGTTTTATTCACAAACGAGATTTTATCATCAAATAATTCGCATCTAAGTAATTCTGCGACTACCCAGCAATTGAGACTGTTGCCAAGTAATCTGTACTGTTGCTCCAGAGTAACATTTGGTGGAAATTCGAGATGAGGTGTACAATGAGGCGGAACAAATCGTCTGGGGATAATCGATGCATCGCTGTTGTTTGTCTGTGCGTTGTTGCTGGTGGTATTAAGATCATGTCCATATGGAGGGACAGGGAAAGCATGTAGTCTAGCAATTTCTTCAGGTGTCAGGAACCGCAATCCCAACTCTACCAAACTTTGTGGATCTTCCCAGTTGTATTCCGTGATCTTGGAAACACATAAATCAATCCTTAAAGTCACACTTAGTCCGAGTTTAATAACAGCCCGCTTACATCAAGATGTCTTGTTTGTACGAGAGACCCACTTGTTTGCAAGTGATGTGAACCGTACGCCTACAATAATCGATGAGAGGTACTGTCGAAAAAAGAGAGAGAGAGCAAGCAGTTGGACCTACCTTGGTGATACATGAGGTTCGTCGATCGGATGGACGGACGATATCTACCAGCGAGACTATGTCAGAAGGAAAGGGGGCGACAACGACATCAGGTCATAATTCAATCCTTACCGAATCGGAATCTATGCCGCTTCAAAATGTGCTTTGGTGGCACCGTATACTTTTCCTCTAAATCAGCCTGCTTTTCGAGGAAATGAGATAGCTGCGGCAACTCTACTTGCTCGTGGTCGTCTTGGCCAGAGAACGGCCAGGTTGTGAATAAAGGTAAGTTTTGTTCAACTGGTTCTGTGGATATCCGACGTGCCATCAAATAGTATCGAAGACGATGATTAGGAATCCCAAACTGGATAGGTGACAGAAGACATTCTTTGACTCTGTAGCCCATGGCCTTTAGCTGATCTACTAACTTTGCTCTAGATTGGGAAATCTGTCACGAAACCATTACGTCCCCTTTTTCTTAGTCGATGCTGGAATCAAAAATGTAATTCTTTCTCTTATTCTCACCTCGAAATTCTTGACATTCTCCAAGAACATGTATGTTGGAGGTCGGTCGAGCTTAGGCAAAATATCAATAAGGTGGAGAAGCGGTTTCGAGCGTGGATCATCGAGATCCATCATTTTGCCTCCTTGCGTATACGGCTAGTGATATTCAAAAGCTTGAATATCCCATCGCAACAAACAGCTTTGTGCTCCTCCTCTTCCTCCTTCTCTTCTTCTTCTACCAACCTGACATGGAGGACTGAGTAACCAGCAATCAGCGTCGAATCTACAAATCGGCAGTTGGCAAGGTAAACCAATGTAAAATAATATCTACATTTTTTTCTTTACTTTTGAATATCCTTTGCTGTCAAGCGTTCAATCGTTTTCTATGCAACCAGGCGTAAGGCGAACAAAGTTGAAAATTGTAAATTCATAATATGTTTCAGTACATTCGATGGTTCATGTTTAAAGTTGTGTGCGTATACTGTGTTAGCAACCGTGTTGACATCGAACGCGCAGACCACCGTAGCCGGAATCTCTGCAATGTTCAGGGCATAGTGCTAAACGAGCCGCTTTGAGCTTCAAAGTAGAAGCGAGCGCTTAGATCTGGGCATACCAGTCCACCTATGCCGCTAAAGAACTCTAAACATCGTACTTGATCGCTCATTCTCTTTGTTGATCGATCCCAGAATCTTTAGAGACTTGCAAAAAGCGGGGTAACAAACTGCCGATTTGAGTAGCAACAAAGGCTATTTATGATACTCGCAGTACAATTTTTCCAACAGTTCTATGTGTTTCTAGCTTTTCATGGGCTTTTGCACCATTTTCTAGCATAAATACTTGATCGTCAGGGATGATGCTCTTGACAGCCTTGCTTGCAAACAAGGGTTGCACAGTTTCAGCAAACTTATCCCATGATTCACCCAACAAGAATCGATAAGTATGCGCGCCAAAGAGCATTCGAGGAATACCAGTGAATGCAATCATCTTGATATATTCGAACATGCTCAGTTTCCTGTCGCCAAAGTGTTCAACGGGGCCAACAGCAGTCGAATAAACACCCTTCTTTTTTAACAGTGGTCCCAATGTGTTGTAGTAGTAGTCCCCGCCCACAGCATCGAATACCACATCCACAGTTTCCTTGTTATTCTTGACCAGTTCTTCCAGTTGTCCCGGTTGGGTGTAGTCGACGATCTCATTGGCATCCAGACTTGCTACCAAGGCTGCGTTCTTGCCGCTACAGATAGCGATCACCTGTGCACCTTTTGCCTTTGCGATCTGGACGGCGTAGGTACCTACACCTCCAGAAGCACCAATCACCACAACACGTGTTTGGCCAGACTCTGGAAGTTTGCCGAGGTCAATGATACCTTGGCACGCTGTCGTTGCAGCGATGCCCACAGCAGCTGCTTCTTCAAAAGACATATGTTCTGGTTTTTTCGCGATGCCATCCTTAGCAGGGTTGACGACGACCTATAGATGCGATGAATATATATATACATATATATATATGTAAATCACTTTCTTGTCAAAAGACACTGTTTCGTTTGTCACCACAAATGAGCAGTGATCTTAATATAAAGACTTACATACTCGGCATAACTTCCTTGAGGACCCAAGGGAAAGCTCAAGCTGCCAAAGACCGCATCGCCAATTTCATAGTCTTTGACTTGGTCACCCTTTTGAACAACAATGCCTGCATAGTCACCACCAAGGATAAGCGGAGGAGATCCGGGATATGGGAAATTGCCAGCTCTAAACTTTGCTTCCACCGGATTGACACCTGCAGCTTTGACGTGTACCAGCAAATCTGTGGCACGATTCAGCTTTGGGACGTCCACCTCAGTGTACTTTAAAACCTCAGTTGCTGGACCCATGGCGGTCATTTGCAGAGCCTTCATTCTGGCCGGTACATTGGTTGACATCTTGTTGCTTGAAAGCGCAAAAAGAATTTTCTTTCATGACGCAGTCTTGTACAACGCGTTGTCCCGAGAAACAGGGTTCTTGCATGAATCTTGTCTGTTGCCATGGAAACTATTCCACCAAATACACTTGGAGAAAGCGACAGGACTCTTTTTGGTGACAGCAGTCGAATATTTCTACATATTCTTCTTGATGATTTGGTTGTTGAAAAATGAAGGTTTTTATAGGGAGCCTCTACATATTACAAAACGGTGATGTATCGCAGTGTTGGTTTAGGGTATTGTTACAATGATGGAAGAAAAGAAAAGAGGTATATAGATGCATGTTTGTTTACTCGAGGGGGAAGTACAATCTCTGCACCGTTCTTGACCTCTACAAGGTTGCACAAGATCGCCAATGCTAATAAAAGGACCTCGGGTGCGACGATAAAGCCAAGATATAGCGGTAACAGTAGATTGTCGCTCACGATCAGATCATCCTGTTGCTCATCGTAGCGAGCTACCACAGAGATGCTCAAAAATGTAGAGTAGCACCATCGAATAAGTGTCAAGACACCGAGTGCCGTCAGACTGAGCACAAGTCTGCCCTGACGCATCCTTTTCTGGGTATAGGCGCAGTAAAAAAGCAGGCTGAGGTACACGACGGTCAAAACGATGCAGATCGCTGATACTGCGGCTGCCAAGCTGAGCGCTACGTGCGTCAGATGTGTATCCTCTTGTACTTGTTTGTCCTCCTGGATCAAAATGATATCGGCGACGAGGCCCAAGATTGTTACTACGAGAATGATCAGGGGAGCCAACTTTGGATTAGCGGTTTGGGCGCCCCGACCGTGGCCGACCTGATGCCAGACTTGTATCAGTCGAAAAAGCGCAAGGAAGACAAAAGCCGAACCAAGAGTCGTCAAGACCAGAGCTGCATGTAGCGGAAAGTCGTTCTCCATATCTTGACCTCCTCTGTCCCATACAATCTTAAACACATTTGATATTGCAAAAAGTACTTGCGTGCGTGTGCGTGTGTGCGCGTGAGTTGACAGCAGATTCATCATTTTACTCTTCCATCCGCGTCTATGGTAATCACTCACATCCAGCGTTTCCAAGGTAAAAGTATAGGTAAAAAGAACTTGTGTCGGACCGTTCGATCATATAAAGCTATTGCTCCTGCACCGTAAAGTATTCTTTTTTGTACGGAACAATCAAGTATATGTGAAAATTGTCGTCAGTGGAAAAGGAATAGAAAAGGGCATGGATCAACTCTCTCTGTCTCTTATTCTTTCACTCATGCACTTACCCTACTACTATGCTTGGGATAAAGCTCGGATTTGTGAGATAGACAAAACATTCTGGCAAACTCATTGTAGCAGTCGTATGCGAAAGGGAAAGGTTTTTGGGCTAAATGTACACTTATGGAAAACAAGAAAAAGGGTGATATTCCTAGGCTTCCAGGCAACTTTTGACATTTTTCGATTGTTCTGTGCAACCACATCCCCCGGATCCTCAGATTTTCTGCTGCTGCTGCTGCTGCGACGACTCTTTCTTTTTTTTACCCTTGGACGAAAATAGCACGCAGTGCATCATTTGGCTAAATTTATATACACACACGGGCTATGCATGTAGATCAAGCTTACCTCTTGTCCTATATCTAGAGTACTTTTAAAGATAAAACTGTTTGTTCTCGCGTCTCCTAAGTATTTTTGTCATCATGCAAAATTGTGCCTGCGCCTCACTGCATCCTCCAACTACAATGAAAAAAAGCTAACCTGTAAAATTATTATCTAGACATGCGCACGCATACTGAGTTAGAAGGATGACCAAGTTATAGTGGTAAGCTCGACTCTATCCATACTATCTGCTCATCCTTTATTGCTGCCACAGAGATTCACAAAGCAGTTCTTAAAAGCAAGAATGACTGTATCACGCGGCTCTGGAGAAAAAAAACAAAGCCTACAAATCGAGCTATAAACAATAAAGAGCCACAACTATAGAAACCGAATCTCGATTTTCTCTTTTCTTAAAATTCTCTTTATACAGTACGGACGGCATTGATTACAAATAGATACATGTTATGATTGCAGAATATGTCGTTTACGAGCGTTTTCTACAATCCAGTTGGCCAAAGTCGGTGGATCCATGCGGATATCAGCAACGATAACGCTTTCTTGATTCTCATCCGGCTCCTCCAGCGTATCCAGCTGCGATTGTAGCATCTTGGCAGCCATGAAATGTCCCTTGCGTCCAGCAATCCGTTCCTGCAACAGGTCCGGTGATCCCTTGAGGTATACAAATGTGATCGTCGCCAGGTCGGAGGGCACTTCCCGCAAAATATCCCGATACACTCTTCGCAGAGAAGAACAGGTAAGTACAACAACACGCGTAGGCGACGCGGTGTCCAGCGCCAACATCGCCTCGGCTCTTGACTTTATATTGTCTCGAATAATACGGAGCCACGGCCACCGATCGTCGTCATTCAGAGGTTCACCTAGAAACGGCGATCTTTTAGTGACCCTTCGACACATAAAGTCAATATGCTACGCTTTCTCTTTTCTTTTTTCTTTTCTCACCTCTGCTCATTTTGTCCACATTAGCTTTGGGGTGAAGCTGATCGCCTTCTATAAAGTCGCACTGCAGCAAATTTTGTATTTCGGCGGCTATCGAGGATTTGCCGCAACCTGCTGTACCCATAAGCACAAGTACAGGTACGGGTGGTCTGCCTGTGTCCATTATAATATACAAAAGATGATAAAGAAAAGGAAAAAGAGTCCGGATATCGAGGGATCCTATCTTTTTATGTGAGCTATTGGGCGGGGCTTTCTGCTCCACAACATCTTATTACCCCGCAACATCCCGTCCCTCTGTTACATGTTGGGGATCCATTTCTCCACTAAAACCCACATTTGTCTAATATGGTGAAGCTGATGTAATCTTCTGGTATCTTCTTCTCATACGTCTGTGTGTATGTACGCATATGTCAGATAGCATGTCTGTGCTCCTCTCCTTTTCATTTGTTTGCTCTGGCCTGGGTCAAACATTGATGTCGATTTTCGTCACTCCGTTGTCAAGCACCTTTATGGAGTAACTAACAGATTTCCGGGCTTCTTTATATATGTGCCACTATCTATGGTATCTAGACATATTATGTATGCAATCGTATGACTTTATGAATGAACTATATAATTTACAGATAAATGTATGATAAGTGTACACAATTAAGTTTTGTCGGAGATGCACTCTTTGGCGCTAAAGATGTTGGAAAGGTACGGGAAAGTTATTTACAGTTGCTACCACTACTGCACGAGTAATAGTCGAGTAAGGATCTGCCAGACTCTGTAGGATTCTTAGATGCAGAAATAGTAGTCGAATTTTTGTTGCTACTGCTGCTATTAGATGACGATAATGATGATACTATGGACTTTACAGTGTCCCGGTTGAGGCACTCGTCCACATGTCTGTTCAGTTGAGCGTTATCCATGTTCCGCATAACGCGATTGCAGATGGGACACGACAAGTTATCTTGGGTTTTTGGTTCCGGCTTGTGCCGTTTCGCATCAGTTCTCCTCTCCTCCTCCTCCTCCTCCTCCTCCTTCTTTTTTTCCTCTTCTTTTCCCTCTTGCTCGGAAGGATCTAGCCGCTTTGCTGGTATCGAGTTTGTGAATGCAGTAAAGAACTTTTTTCACAGGTCCATGAGTTGATATGAAAGAAAAACCATAATCCTCATCGTTGATAACTCACCCTTTTGACGCCTTCGTCGTTGTCACTTGTTTGCTTCAAGGATGATAATTTAATGCCCATCAAACGTAAGCTTACAGGCATCTCCTTGGCAACCAACTATTGTTGTCGTGTTTAGAAAGTCGTTTGTCGAATTACAACTTTCCGTACTCAAGACTTGCCTCTTTTGCAACACGCGCTATATCTGAAGCCTTGTACACATAGTAAGGTAGAGTTTTTGCCCTGACACGGACTTCAAACGACGTCAGTTTAATCTTGATGCCGACCGTCTTTCCCTACTAGAGTCTTTAAACATAGATTCCAGTATGCATTTTTGATATTCTCATACCTTGATTTTCTTTGGTTCCAAGTCCTGAGCTAAAAGCTGAGATAATTCGTCTACTTTTGCCATGAGCTGTTCACGAGTGGAGATGGCTCGGAAGGTTCTCTCCACGCTGATACTTTTCCTAGACGACTCAACTTTAACAGACGTTGATCCCAAACCAAGGTAACAACGAAGCATAAACTTGAAGCTGATGGGACTAAGCAATCGGTAAAGCACAGCCCTTCGAGTCTACATATAGGATGTTTACAGTGTAATCACTCTAAAATGAACATGTATACAGATAACAAAACGCATATATCAACTTACAAAAATGTCACCGCAAGTCTTGACGTCAAGAGCCTCCAGCACTCTTTCCGTTACTCGACCTACGCCGGGTACCTACAAGCAGATTATCAATATATCCTGTGTTATCTAATTAAACCTAAATATCAATTGCTTTTGTTGTACCTTTCGAACTTTTAAATCTTTTACAAAATCCATGATAGCTTTTCTGTCGTTCGCCAGATAGAATTGTCCGTTGGGTTTGTTCATATCGCTGCAAACTTTGGACAAAAATTTGTTTGCAGCAATGCCAGCGCTGGCTGTCAGTTTGGTTTCTTCAAAAATTTCATTGCGGATTTGTTGTACTAGGTCTGGAGGGCTAATATCGTGCTTGGATAGGTACTGCAAGTTGACATTATCAATACATCTTCTACTTCTTCAGGTGACCAGACTCCATGCGAAAACTTACGTCTGTCAAATTCAAGTACGCCTAGACGTTCAAATAATATTTATATTCATGCTCGTTAATCAAATATCAAAAGTTTCTTACCTCGTCAAGGCTCATTGGGCAGAAATGTGGATCGTACTTTGCAAAAATCTCTCGAACCTTGCTGGATGCAGCTCGGTACTTTGGAAAATGTAGCGGTACAATTTTCAAGTGTGGACATAGCTTGAGTGCAATGTATCCTGGCATGCCACTCCTTGCACCATATTTGCGCGCCTCGTAGTTACTAGTGCAGAGCATAGACACGGACCCAACAGCCATTGGCACCGTTTTGAGTTCTGGATTTTCGAGCTCTTCCACAGAGGCATAAAAGGCATCCATGTCGACGTGGCAAATAACCTGTGTCAGATCCCGTTCAGCTTCCATATCTCTTATCTGCCATGGACTTTTTGTTTTAGTTTGCTGAAATTTGAATCCAACAACCAAATCCTTGCTCACCATGTTATCTACGACTTGTGTTTCAAGAGATAGATCCAAGTGTTTTATTTTCTCGTACCGAGCCAGCATAGCCTCAATGCGTTTGGTTACGGCGGCATCATGTTTGCGCTCATTTTCAAAGAATGCAGAGCCCTTTATTTCCCACAAAAGAAGTGGTTGGTATTCGCTGGCTTTGGAACTTCATATATACTTATATCATTTTCGGCTCCTTTTACCTTGGATGCCTCATAAATAATTTGATTGACCTTGTTCTTGTCCACACAATCCATGCCGGCTTTATTTGTCGATGGACCAGCTAACCGATTTCTCAGGGTATCATCGTCGCTGAATTGATATTTGGAACCATTGGAAGAAGAAGTTGCTGCGGCCAAAGACGCTAAAAGTTGATCGGTAGGCAGATCTTCTTCTTCATCGCCCTCGTCAGGCTGATCGAGTGATTCATCGTCAAAGAATAAATCCTGCTCTTCATAGATTTGCGACGAGATAGCCTCGTCGTCTTCTCTAGTGCTCATAACGAGAAATGAAGAAGAAGAAGAAGAAGATCAGCCTGACGAGGGCGATGAAGAAGATCTGCCTACCGATCAACTTTGGCACCACACTTCCGCAGCAATCCCCTTTCTCTTTCTTAATTCGGTCACCGCGGGATTGTCTGCTGGTTGTCTAGGAAAACAACCTTTTTTTGCCTGCCCGTCATGCTGCTACGGAGGACAAGTCTCGCAACGCGTTCATGGAGCTCACGATTCACACGAGTCTCGACTTACCCTCGCCGCTCTCTGGCAACAACAGCAGATCTTGACAATTTATACGACGTAGTTATAGTGGGAGGCGGCATATCCGGCACAGCACTCGCTTGTTCCCTTGGTATAGAGACAAACCCGACCAATAGCACAAGATTTGTGATATATTGATGCGCGTGTATGCTAGCGACAAATCCATTGTTGAAGGATTACAATGTGGCGCTTGTGGAAGCTATGGATTTATCAAGCACCAGAAACTGGGAGCCTGTGCCCGACAAATATTCCAATCGTGTGGTTTCCTTGACACCAGCATCAATGCGATTTTTCAACAGTAAGAGCCGTCAATCATTATAAGATAAGGAACAGAAATAAGAGATTCATGGAATTCTTGTTTCCAGATATTGGAGTCACAGAACAACTAAATGCTGAACGAGTTCATCCTTACAACAAGATGAGAGTGTGGGACGGCGTCACAGATGCAAAGATTGAATTTGATACTGGCCTCTTGGCCCAGTTTGGGATTGATACACGCGGTTCAGCCATTGCATACATGATTGAAAACGTTCACTTGCAGCATGCTATACTGCGCCAGCTGACTGCTAGCCGAGGACAAGGCGCGTCGGTCGATATCTTTGAAAAGGCTAAAGTAGAGTCGATAAGTCTGGACAATGCACCTACAGATGAAGGCTTGGATTTATCAGACTGGCCTCGAGTCAAACTCTCCAACGGATCGAGTCTTAAAGCGCGCTTACTGGTAAGCAGGAAGGATCGACTAGGGTTGCAACATCGAATTCACGGTTTAAGTTGACTAGGTAGGCGCCGATGGGATAAATAGTCCTGTACGCAACTTTGCCAATATAGAGTCGTTGGGATGGGATTACAACATGCAAGGAGTTGTCGCCTCGTTAAAGACAAAAAAACTTGGTAACAGTGACTCGGTGTACCAGCGATTCTTACCAACTGGACCGGTTGCGCTGCTTCCTGTAAGCCAAAACCAAGGATGATCTTCGATTTTTGTTCATTGTTAACAAATGTGTATGTTGACCCAAATAGCTCGGTGAAGGGAACGCATCCATGGTTTGGTCAGTTCCACCGGATCTAGCCATGGCTTTGAAGAAGATGCCGGCTCGTGATTTTTGTACTTTAGTCAATGCAGCCTTCCGTCTATCCGTTCCAGACCTCAACTACCTTTATGCACAGATCAGTCGCACAACCTTTGAAACAAAATGCGACTTTGCTTCTGAATACGATTGGAGACAAAGTGTAGCTACGCATGGCATGACCGAGATGCAAAAAATAGAACGAGAGTTCGAGTATCCACCAGAAATCGAGGATGTCGATGCAGACAGTCGCGCTAGCTTCCCGTTGCGCATGAGGAACTCTCAGGAATACTACAGTAACCGCGTCGTGCTCGTAGGGTGCGTATATGCACGGATTCATTTCGGTAGGCTTAGCAGACTTACATATGCTCCCTCCCTCCTTTTTAGAGATGCAGCGCATACTATCCACCCCTTGGCTGGCCAAGGACTTAATCAAGGTTTATTGGATGTTGAATGCCTAGTTGACGTTCTGCAGCATGGCGCAGCAAATGGACAAGACCTCGGAGACACGCACTTATTGCGCGAGTATGCGTCAACGCGATACTTGAGGAACCTAGTGATGATTAGCGCATGTGACAAGCTGCACAAACTCTACAATACCGACTTTTTACCAGTCACTTGGATCCGGTCCCTAGGTCTTTCGACTATTAATAGTCTTGA
>KK100037.1:255439-266149 GCA_000611695.1 Rhizomucor miehei CAU432
AAACACCTGCTCCGGCCAAGAAGGAAAAGAAACGTGCTGCCGAGCCCAGCAAAGAGCAGCCTGCCTCCAAGAAGCAGAAGGCCGAGACTCAGTCAAAGGCTGAACAGCAAAAGAAGCAACAAGCTGAAGCCAAGGCAAAGGCAGAACAGCAAAAGAAGCAACAAGCGGAGGCAAAGGCCAAGGCAGAAAAACAAAAAAAGCAGCAAACCGAAGTTAAGGCAAAGGCTGAAAAGCAAAAGCAGCAGACTGAGGCCAAGACAAAGCCTGAGCAAGACAAGAAGAAGCAGGTCGACGCTAAGGCAAAGGCTGAAGCTAAGCCAGTAGCAAAGGCCGATCAAGAAAAGGAGAAGCAAGCCGAAACCAAGGCAAAGACTGATCAAGAGAAGAAGAAGCAGGCTGAAACTAAGGCCAAGGCCGAACAAGAAAAGAAGCAAAAGGCTGAAACCAAGGATAAAGAGAAAAAGAAGGAGGAAAAGACTGTCCAGAAACTTGCAAACGGTTTGATTATTGAAGATATCAAGAAGGGTCAAGGAGCCACCGTGGCCAAGAACGATCGCGTATGTTGTCATAAAAATGCATTTCAGTTAGCAATAAATGATTCTAACCTTACATAATAGGTCTACGTTCGCTATACGGGCCGTCTTCAAAAGAACAACAAGATTTTTGACTCCAACACTAGTGGCAAGCCCTTCACTTTCATTGTTGGTAGACAAGAAGTGATTACCGGATGGGACTTGGGTGTTGTCGGTATGCAGATCAACGGGGAACGACGACTGACCATTCCTCCCAAACTCGCTTATGGTAGCCGCGGTGTGCCACCAGATATTCCCGGTAACTCCACCTTAATTTTCGATGTAAGTGTGGCAGCGATCGCATGCATTGCATTGTAACATGTATTTAACCATTTCCCGGTTTGCAGATCAAGCTCGTCAAAATCAAGGGCAAGAACTAGGCATCATAAATGACAATGTTGGTTTTTCATTTGGCATTATCCATAACAATAACAGAGAGTTTCATTCACTCCCAACAATCAATCCTCGTTTACATACAGCTTGCTGGAAAAATTGCACATTTTATTTGTTCAAATTCCTGCAACTTAGAATCTGAGCTTGGTGAAGAACCACTTGTTCTTGCCGGTCTGATATCTTTCTTCCAAGAGCTTCTTGATGACCTAGAACCAATGCAAAAATGACCGGTCAATCAAATATTTCTAGTAAACTCCTACAATGAGACTCTACCTTCTTGGCTTCGGTGCGCTGGGAAGGTTCCTTGAAGGTTTCGGTAGAGATGGTGCCCTTCAACTGCTCCAAGTCGAGAGTGTAACTGCAATGACAATAATTGTTTACTTCGGTGTTTCCTTTTTTTGCTGTTATCCAAATCCTAGCCGCTTACCGAGTGGGCATCATATGGTTGTAGTTGACAATCTTGATGAAGGGCTTGATCTTGGAGCGCTTGGCGACCTTCTTCTTGTTCATGCCGCGAGTGACCTTCAAGGGGTAGCGCTCGATACCGGCAACGACGGCGTAACCGTAGGGTCTTTCCTTGGTACCCTCATCGTGGTCTACCAGGGACAAACGCGCACATTAGTGATCCATTGTCGAAATTTCGCGTACGGCCGAGAATGTGTTACTCGGTCAAGTCGTAAAGTACATACTGCGGACAACGACGGCCTTCTTGCCAGCGTAACGGCCCTGCAAAATGACAACAACCTGTCACGCATCGTGAGTTCGACATTCATTAAACTGGAACCCCAACAAATCGATTCATCCATCCATCCAGCCGATCGTTCGTTCATCCATCAAGCCTTTCGATGTTCATCGGTTGTTTACGTACTTTACCAGCCTTGATGAACTTCACCATGGTGCTATTTAGGGAAAGAGGAAGAACTTCAACTTGAGCGGGGGAACGCACACTTTCAACAGTGCGCCTCCAAATTTGGTAGCGCCTGTGTCTGGGGAAACTCTTCGCCAACCACCCAGTCAAATCGCCCGACATGACGCCCATGGACCCATCATTGTTTGCAGTGGCAACGCGGATACTTTTTCATTGAAACGTTGATTATTGCGTAAATATACACTGTCAGTTGAGGCGATATTGTAGAATTAAGCAAGTACATATATGTATGTATATGTTTTTATTCAGTCACTGAGATAATAGCTGTTATCCGCTCTGCCTTACTATATTCCTCATGATTTTGAATGTCCAGACAGTGTCTTATCCAGGATTTCATCCAAAGAATTTTGTTAGCAAAACATCTGCGAGCAGAAAAGATTTACTACGCGCGGGAAGCCTGCAATTAAGGTGCTGATATATCTAATTTCATCTAAACATGTTAAAGCAGGATGTAGCAAGGGATGAGTCGTAAAAGGTGCTGACGGTCATGATGGAATCTACTGTATTTGTAGAACATTATGACGCTATCAAGACATTATGTAATATGCAATATTTTTACCTCTCATCGCTGACTTGCAAAAACGTAGGATACCAAGATTGCAAAGATTGTCATAATCTGTTGTGAACTCGAAACTACCCCCGACCCTTTCAACATCAAAGACCAATGCGAGAAGCTCCTTATGCAATGGAAAGAACTTTTTGCCTAAAGACAAATAAAACAAAATAAGTCAATTTATTGGGAAATTCTACTGATACCAAATTCACCAAATCATGGTCCAAGATCGACCCATTGAAACGCAAAGGAAGTGAGTACGCTCGGAATGAGTTTGACATTATCAAAAGTGTGTATATCTTTCTGAAGAGTATTGGCTTCAGACACACCTGCAAAAAGAAACGGAAAGCGCGGGAGCTTTTGATAGAGGTTACCGGTTGCTCAGACAAGGTTGCTCACGAAACTTTCAAGGAATACAAAGAGGTAAAGGACTACGAAAGAGGAAAGAAAAAACAGCTCAAGTGGGCAGACATCGTAAGGTAGTCCATAAGGATTTACGAGACCCAACTTTCTTCTTGTGTGGAATCCATGAACCAGCAAGGCGTCGGCGTCTTGCGATACTTGGAGGAAGTCAAAGAAGGTCACTATCTCATCTCCTTGTGAATGTCTTCTCTTTCAGAAACACTTTTTTTCTTTCTCCTCCTACTCCTCCCCAGCCCATCCACCCAATTTCTTTGTTTTTTCTTTCCTTGCTGAATATCACAATTTACAAAAAGAATTATATTTGCACAATATATTGAATATCATTATCTTTTCAAGTTGCTGACATGAATATGGACACTACACTTTTGTGTTTTTCTATCAGAAGCCCTGTTCGATAGATAAGCTCAAGGGATTGACATTCAAAAATTCGACGCCAGAAAGTGTACCATTAGTGAGACAGACTCGTTGCTAACAGCAAGAGCGTTGTTTATCCTGTATACAGTATTAATATCTAAGAATGGAGATAAAAAGGTACTCTGAGCGTATATTAATGTTTGGCGCGCATAATATGAAACAATAATAATACGGGTCAGTATAGATTCTGAATGATGAGCAAAGTGGTACGAGATCTATGAAGAATCATCTTTCACACGAGGGGACTCGGCAGCAGCCGGGCAAGACTGACCATGTAAAATAGTAAACTGACGATCTTACTGGAAACCGGTCTCCTTGATCCAAATGCCAATTTTCGGTATTTTTCATGGCGAGACTAATCTTTATCAGGTTCATTTCCTCGAAATTTGCTTTGCATCTACACAGAGAGGGAGATGAGAGAGTAGAGACCCTGCAAATGATCTACGTTTCTGCTTGCAAAAATTAGCACCATTGTGCTCGATTGCCCTTTTTGCAACTGTTGTGGCAACCAGGTACAGTGCCAAGTTAAATCTCAGCGTAAAGAGCGCGCTGTCCTGTGTGACAAAAGGCAAGGTCTAAATGAAACTTTACTTTGCACCTTGTCCCTCCTTCCTCTTTCCGCGTGGGTCTTACCTCCTCCTCCTCCTCCTCCTCGTTCCATGTATCCAGCAGACAGCTAAAGAAAAAAAGCTCAATACTATCAAAAGCTACAAAGTTGTATTCAATGATGAAACCAACAACACCGACGACGGCAAATTTGTACTATAGCAACGATAACAGCAACAGCAGGAGGATGCTTCCAGACTCGCCAAAACCTGAGGAGGAAGGAAGCAAAGAACGACCAACATGGATTACCGACGTTTTTGACCGCAACTTTACACCCTCACCAACACCTTCTACCTCCTCACTTTCATCGTCGCCTTCAAAAAGATACTCGATGGCCTATCTTGGTAGCGACGACGCAGCAGATGGCGGCGACGACGACGACTTTTTGCCAAACAGGGTTGATCAGGCGGACGATCCTATCAAGATTGATAAAGTATACAGCACTCCATCCTCAGAGACAATCGAAGAACGAATTGAATCATTAGAGCAGCGACTAGAACATACTCGAAAACATTATGAGCAAAAGTTACTGCAACAGGAACAGGCGACGCAGAGTTTGGTAGCTTCTTTGGTTGAAGAAAAGGAGCAAGAGAGCCTCAAAGTTAGACAGCTTGTGGCAGTCATTGAAAAGCAAGATGAACTGGTGCAAGCATTGCAAAAACAGCTATCGCTGCAAGCGCAAGACGATTTGATACAAGAGCTTAAAAGTGAAATAGAGAGACTCGCTAACGATAAGCGGGCTCTAGAACAGCGGATGGCTGCATTCTTACAAGAGGAACTGGATGTCAGTCAAATTGAACTGCTTAGTGAAGCTGAAGACGAGCTAGTCACGAGCACACTCGGCATGATGCCTCTAAGTGACGACGAGGAGATCCTTTCAGCAGCAGGCAAAAGTTGGAGGCGAAGTAGCAGTATCTTGGATACGGCAGAGCTCTTTACAAGCAGCACCTACCATCATCATCAACGCAGCAATAGCTCGCAAAGTAGTCTGGGTCGACCTCCGAATAACAGCAGTAATATCCTTTACCATCGCTCTTCTCTAAATCTGGTCGAAGAAGATGAAGAGGCGGTATCTGGCTACTCGTCGCTAGCATCCTCACCTACTTCTCCATCTTTCTCTCTAACCGGCTTTATGTCAAGAGCCGATTCCTCACTCAGTATCTACGACACTGGATCCTCCGTAGCAACGTCTCCTCCTACTGTTTCCTTTGCAGCTCCTCCTGCACGCGTATCGATGCTATCTCGATCAACGCTTCCGCCAGCTACTCCACCACCAAAACAACCACTGCCTCCAGTACCTCACGCCGTGTCCACGACAAGCGACGCTGAATCCATAAAGTCATTCCCCTCTCCACCTCCTCGAATAACAACACACAACCTGACGTCTGTTTCAGGCAAGCATGCGTCCGTAGACGACTTGCAAAAGCAAAGACCTCACTCCATCGCACCTTCACCTCCATCGGCGCCTCCAGGCATCCTTAAATTCTCACGATTTTCCATGGCAGTTAATAATTTGACAGGCAATAATAACAATAACAAACTCAGCAGTGGCTCATCACAAGCAACAACAACAACAACAACAGCACCAGCGGCCACGATAGAGCAACAGCAGCAGCAGCAACGACCCTCATCATCAGAGCAGACACCATCCACACCAGTATCGACTACAGACAGCAGTGAAGAAAAGAAGGGCTTTTGGAAAGGCGTAAAAAAGAAATGGATAATTGGACGATAATTTATACAAGCATTTTTTTTCTTTAAATAACTCTCTATATTACATGTACAATATACAATCTTATAGTTTAGTATAATTGCATTCTTCTTCTTTTTGTCATTATTGATTTTCTGTTGTTGTCTCTTGGTGATGTATTGCTATGGGTTCTATTTCTTTCAAACGTCGTTGGCGTTCGCAGTAGCATACGCCATCCTTGAGTATACGCTTTTCGCAATCTGTGCAACAATATACCTTGTCTCCAGCGCACGCAGGGCAATATAGTACAAGTAAATGGCAGTTTTGAGTCGAGCATTTTTGATACACGTCCCAGGGTCTTCCACAAGCTTGGCAGGTTCCCAGAGTAGATGATGAAGCGCCGTCAGGACAAAGTGCTTGACGAGCATCAAATACATAGTTCTTGCCGATCCACAAGGGCTGATCCTCTTGATTCTTGCTCCATTCTAGGTAGTTGTGGATACCGCCATCAAGCATGTAGATCTTGGTATCTGGTGAAAGGACTTGACGCATATACGCAGTTGCTTTTTCGCACCGGATGCCACTTGATAATCAACATCAGTATCAATAAGCGGGCTAAGACATCGATCCTGGTTTCTCACACACACGCACTCTTTGCAAAACTTACCCAGTACAATAAGTCAGAACAGTCTTCCCTTCAAAGACATGTCGGTTTCTATCCACATAGTCTGGAAAGCGACTGAATTTCCGTATGGCGGGTCGGATAGCATCCTTGAACGCTCCTATCCGGCTCTCGTAATAATTGCGGGTATCCAGGACAATCGTGTCCTTTTCCTTGTTTTGCAGCATTTCATGAATGCCTCTGGTGGTAACTTCCCTTGCTTGTGTCCTCCATCTTCAAGCTGCCTGAGTGCCACAGTCGATGGCCGACCCAGTGGGCAGATCTCCGGCACCAACTTTACAGACAAGTCGGCAAATACATGGCGGCATCCTTTTGATGGTTTAAAGAATGTATATCTTTTGGCTTCCAAACGCTCCATATCGTGATCGTCTGATTTCGATAATTTATTATCTCGCAACGGTGCAGTCGTTGACACCCAATCCATATACTCTTCAATCTTGTCCTTTTCACCAGCCAGTGTCACATTCATGCCTTCTGCAGCAATGCGGACTTTGCCTGTCAAATCCAGGCGTTGGCAAATTTCGAGGTGTTCGTTGGCAAAGGCTGGTGGATCTGTCACCGAGACATACTTGTAAAATAGTATAACTCGAGACTCTTCTGGGTCGCAGGCGCATCGAATTTCGATCGGGTCAGAACCGCCCTTAGGTGCTCTTCGGCGTGTCAAGGATGAGTAATCGTCCGTTTTTTGGGTATTTGCCTGCTTTGGTTGTTGTTGTTGTTCCTGAGCTTGTTGCCATAGTTTCTGTTGCAACGCCGAGATCTCGTCTTCATGCACAGCGTTAATGTGACGGCCGATCGTTTCCAGAGTGTCATAGTCGGCACCGCAGCAGCTCCATTTCCCGTTGTCTGATCGTTGCCTTTCCTTAATGGCTCGTTGCACGGCTTGACTCTTGATCTTGCGGCTGAAAATTTGTGGCATTGGATACGGAAGCTGAGTGTTCTTGAGGATCAAACCTAAAACTTTAGTAGCTTCTTCCTTTCTTTTCAAGCAATCTTTTAAGTTACAAATTTGCTTACACTTGAGGAAGCAGCAAGAGTACAGAAAAACGCCACGTAATTGTGGCAGCCCTTGCGCAAAGTATGTTACCGCAGCCTATGTGACGAATATTAGAAACAACATGCTCGTACACAGTATTTTGATATTATGGACAATTTTCAGCAAATAATCCATGGCTCTGACCAATTCATTGACAGCATCGACAAAAGCCTATCTCGCCTGCTTACCTGTCGCTGACATGCTGAGCAACTTTTTTCATATCAAAACAATGCCAAAATGTCCATCACATTTAAACAGAACATCTTTGGATACAATCTTAAGAAAGTCTGCCAGTCGAAAAACCCCCTACTGTCACAAACTGGTGGAGTAAGCATGGACCTTTGCAAGTTGATGAACCTGTTTCAAAAAGAAGTTAGCTGTGCACTACAGGCAGAAAAAGAGGCCGTTATCGAATGCTGAGAAGCATGTACTCCGCCAAGTGATGGGCACTGGGTGATTTGATATACAACTGACAGGTAGTCCGTTGAAGAATGCAAACGAAAAGCCAAAGACTCCTTTTAAAAAACATAACTACATTTTTCCTTGTCATTCTTTATTTCTTTTCCTCTCGAGATCATGGATCATTTGAAGCGAAGACATGTCCCGTCGACAACACACCACAGCCTGGACGATCGATATCATCAAGTACTTTTCGCACGAGGATGAAGATCTATGCTATGACCACCACAGGCACAAATTACATAAACCTAGTCGTACATATACAAAGGTGTGAATCTCTCTCTCTAGCGTAAGCTGAATTTCTACTTCTCATATATTGTTTTTACATTTCAGTTCATCGGATTATATCTGGACTACGAACAGTACATAGTAACCAGTGTTCTTACACTGCTCTCATGTTGGACACGCTTCCGTATCATTGATCTGTCAAACAGAGTCGTTTGGGACGAGGCACATTTTGGCAAGGTAAAAGGGAAAAAAAAGGCAACAATGGAAAGCCAACAGCAGGAGGCTCCCCATTTGTATTGACAACGAGAGTGCATAATTCTGTAGTTCGGTTCATATTATTTGAAGCATGAGTTTTACTTTGATGTCCATCCTCCTCTCGGCAAGATGTTGGTGGGATTGTCAGGATGGTTAGCTGGCTACGACGGATCGTTCGAATTTGAGTCAGGCAGCGAGTATCCAGAAGACCTAAACTTTGCATTGATGCGTATTTTCAGTGCAGCCTGGGGCGCCATGATAGTTCCCATTGCATACTTGACAGCAAAGCAGTTTGGAATGTCGACACTTGCCAGTATTCTTGCAGCAACCATGGTTCTTTGCGGTAAGAAAGGAGGAAAAAGTGTTGGCCATCAGGGATTTGGTTGCTGATGTCCCCAATATTGCTATAGATACAGCATACCTCTGCATCAGCCGCTTTATTCTCTTGGATTCAATGCTGATTTTCTTTACATGCACTACACTCTACTGCTTATCTTGCTTCCACAATACTCGTAACAGGTTTAAAGTGAACAATGGAATACCACTCATTTCGCATGCCTAATGTTTACTCTTTTTGGTCAATGCAGACCTTTTAGCCGAAGCTGGTGGACTTGGCTTGCTCTGACGGGTGCATCTCTGGGATGCGTGTTGAGGTACGATATCTCTCTGATCCATTTGAAAAAAAACCATATCTTGTTATCCATTTTGCACTAAAACAAAATTTGTAACTGTTTGCAGTGTGAAATGGGTCGGTCTCTTTGCGGTCGCGCTTGTTGGTCTTTACACGCTTGAGGACTTGTGGAACATGTTTGGCGACTTGTCTATGAAGAAGACAACCTATGTAGGCCACTGGATAGCACGATCCATCTGCTTGATTTTTATCCCTGCAGCAATTTATATGCTCAGCTTTGCTGCTCATTTTCATATTCTCAGCAAAAGTGGACCAGGCGACGCAAACATGAGTTCCTTGTTCCAAGCTCATCTTGAAGGCAACAAGCTAAGCGAAAGTCCTATCGGTATGTATGCATATAAAGAGCAAAGCTTATTCTTGATACCTTCTGCTGAAACAAGGATACTTGTATATTTTTTCTTCTTAGATGTTGCATACAACTCGACAGTGACGATCAAAAATCATGCATTTGGAGGCGGACTCTTGCATTCTCACATCCAAACATATCCTGAAGGCTCAAAGCAGCAACAAGTAACTACCTACAACTTTAAAGATGCGAATAACTTGTGGAGTATCCAACATGCCCATGATCAAGGAGATGTCAAGGAGGGCGATCCTATCCAGTTTATCAAGGACGGCGATGTAGTTCGGCTTGTCCACGTATTGACAAGACAAAACCTTCACAGCCATATGGTGGAGGCACCGATCACAAGTAGCCAGTTCGAAGTCTCTGGTCATGGTGCAAAAACGGGTGCTTCCTTGGGGGATGATTGGCGTGTGGAGATAATAGACAAACACCACGAAAATCTCAAGTCGCTCATGACCCGTTTCCGTCTTCGTCACGTTGAACTAGGATGTCTCTTAGCTGCAGACAATGTGCGCTTGCCACAGTGGGGTTTTCGACAAGTGGAAGTGACCTGTGATAAAGACAATCGAGTGAACGATCATCATACTTGGTGGAACATTGAAGAACACACAAACGAGCACTGCAAGTATTCTTTGCTGTCACTTTTTGTTCAGAATTATTGTGCGGGGCTAACTGTTTCTTATTCGATATATCTAGTGCCTCCGCCGCCCAAGAATGCGTACAAATCAAACTTTTTCAAGGACTTCAAAACCCTCAACAATGCCATGTGGCTATCGAACAACGCACTGATTCCAGATCCTGACAAGGATGATATCTTGACTTCATCGCCGTGGCAGTGGCCGCTTACCACGGTGGGTCTCCGGATGTGCAGCTGGGGCGATACCAGTGTAAAGTTCTATCTCCTTGGAAACCCCAGCGTGTGGTGGCCAAGTTTTGCATCCCTCATTGCCTTCCTCCTCTTATGTGCCGTTTATGACATCCGGGCTCGTCGTCAACTTTACAGTTGTATGTCACTAGGTACAGTATATATAGAATATCTGTGACCTATGTAGGTTTTAGACAATCGCTAACGGGGACAATTGGATGCATGACATCTAGAACACCGACAAGAGTTTGTATTTGTTGGAAAGACACTCTTCCTTGGCTGGTTCTTGCATTACATCCCCTTCTTCATCATGGGTCGAGTCACCTACTTGCATCATTATTTCCCTGCCTTGTACTTTAGTATCCTTATGGCCCCTTTCCTCCTTGATCATTTCACCGTTTCAGCTTCATTGCCTACACGTACCATGGTGTTTACCCTAGTTTTTGCACTAGTCATTGCCAACTTTATCTTCTTCTCTCCTTTTGCGTACGGTATGGTCGGACCTGTTAAGGATTATAGCAACCGACGATGGCTTCAAAGCTGGAACCTAATCGACAGTCTATAATTGG
>KK100037.1:276806-291059 GCA_000611695.1 Rhizomucor miehei CAU432
GAGTTTGTTAGAAACCGCCATCCCTTTCTGAAGGATGCTCTTTCAAAAAAAGATGGCTCCGAAAAAAAAACGGTTCTTGAATATATCTGCGAGTCTTTCAGAAAGAAAGAGAGTTGGGCATTTGTTTTCTTTGTACAATGATGATGATGATGATGAAAGCATGCAATGTGTTATTGGCATAGTGACAAGCTTGCGTTGTTATGTAAGAATTCTTTTGATCTTTGCTCGTATCCATGCACACACCGAATTGCACTTGACTTTGGCACTTATCACTAAGTCGTGCAAAGCGGTACCAATTGTTTCTGTACAGAAGCTGGTGTCACCTCGATCATATACTGCATTTTGTGATTGGATGCGTGTGTGGCACCACACGCCAGGTTGCCTGAGCAACTCCGACTCGGCATGTTTCAACTTTTTTGGGAGCAACAGCTGGGCAAACCGTTTTATTGCGGTCTTTCTCTTCACTCTCTCTTCTTCTTTCATTAAACCATGATCTCTCAACAAACGGACAGGCGTCCTTCGTTGTACGATAATATACCCGTGCTTGATCTATGGTATCAAACTCCAATTGCCTCTCCTGCTGTTTCGAGTCCATTGCCAGAACGTAAAAGCAGCTGGCCTACATCAGCTTTAAACGACGGCCGTCGCAGCGTCTCATTTTCGACCGATCCGCCGTCTGTACACTATATCCCGGATCAAGTATTTGATGACGGACAAGATGATGCTCCAGATCAACCCAGAAACAGCCATCGCCGTGGTAAGTTTTTACACTTGTCCATCATGGTCGGATCAAAACCCGACTCACGCATCTGTCTTTCCATTTTAGTTAGTGCACAGATGAGAAGCTTGGCGAGGCGTCTGCTTCGACGACCGAACAAGGTTGGAGCACTGTAAAATATCCCAAACTGAACCCCCCTTACTTGATCCCACGTTGCACTACACTTTTCTACTATATTACTGCTTACACTTACTACACTAATTTATTTCCCACCATGATGGTCGCAACCCAATTTACGTACGACAATACGCTGTCTATTTAATACTATTATATTTGCCATGTACTAGAAATCAATCAACACACATCACATAAACACACCCAACTGCTCCTTTATATGACATTTTTGTATTTATGCTATACTGAATCTCTAATTTGTTCTAAATTACTTGCTATGTACTTGCAAAATAATTGTTTACATCTAGTCTGGTCAACAGATCCTGCACAAAGGCTCCGTGGCCGTACTTTGCATCCGTTCGTTCGTGTATGTCGCCAAATTTTCCTGAACTGCCCGTATCATGCAATGAATTCATCACATTGCCAAGCCTGCCAACTCCTCGATCATGCAGCTTGCTCAACACTTGCGCAAATTGCTGCTCATGCTTTGTGAATTTGTTAAATGCCTGCAGGCACTCTGCATGTGGCCGACCAGTCTCCAGTGCAACAACAAAGGCCAATATGTCTTCCAGCACACGGTTCAATGTGGCCTTTATCGGGCGTTGGTTCTGCTTGAGAAAACATTGAAATAACATACGATCGCAAATATGCTCCAGATACTCGCTAAACATGACCGGTCCATCGATTTAGAAATGAGTCGTCGTCTGGGTCTCCGTCCATGCGTTTCAAGAACGTGTTCCATGTCGCTTCAATGGCTGTTCCAAACACGTAGTTACTGAATGCTGCAACGAATTGACCGATCCGGAACCGTGCCTTGCTCAACAGACTCGTAGGACGCTGCTGTGATCCATAGATACTCTTTGCAGCTGCATTGATACGAAGGATCTGCAACAAGAACGAAAACAGACGATTTAGTTTTTCCAAAATAGGTCGTGTAATAATGAGGTCCAAGGGATGCGGTGCCCGATAAACCAGGTATAGGAAGTCGAGAGCGCCAATGCCTGTTGCACAAACACATGCGTTATAAACAAGTCATATTCTAACGAGTGAAAAAGATAAAATAGCCGATGCTTTACCCAGTACGTTACTCCAAGAATTTTCTTGCTTGGACTCGTAAACACCAAAGGTAATTAGGTCATCAATATCCATATCTCCGTCCCATGCAGCACAGAGTCTGGATCGAGTAGACTCCGGTAAGAGAGTCATACTTTCCAACACTGTCACTCGCAACGCCATGTTCAAATCGGATGCTTTGGGCGGCCACCTGTGTTCTTTGAGACGAATTCCCGCGACAATGATGTGACCATCAATGTTGTCAGTTGATAACAACGCTTTCGTTAATCCGGAACGGAAAACTTCGTCTCCAAGTAGAAAGAAATTGTAGAGTATGCCGAGATGATCTTTGATGTGGAAATGGTTGAAAAATAAATGTATGACGGATTCGTTGACAAGAGGGCACCAGATTTGCAGTGGTTCTTGGATGCTGTGGTATCTGATGATATCAATTGTGGGTATATAATGATCAGAAGCAAAAGCAGCAGCAGTACCAACACCGCTACTATTGATGAGCCTGTTCTGATCACGACGATGCTTGATGAGTGCTTCCAATGTATGAATAAAATCGCTCGCAAGATCGATATTATCTAGTGGTTGAAGACGTGGTAGTTGTATTTCGTCATTGCTTTGTTGTCCCTCTCCTTCCGTTGCTTCCATCATGTCCACATCCGCTTTATCTTCCGAGTCAGCATCAAACGATACCTATGTGATGCATAAGTACACCTGACTCGAAAAATAAATCACTACTATATCTTTACCTCATAAATGTCCCCACGATTATATTGCCGGACGAGAGCAGCGAATGACTGTAATCTGTGCATGTACGCATTGGCATCCTTTTCAGTAATTGACCATTGAAGAGCCAATTTAAATTGCTTTGCTTTGCACAGAGGATGTTCAGGTTGATATCGTTTTAAGAGTTGCAGGGCGTTGCCGGTCCGAAATATAGCTTCAGCCAAGCTGCTGTCCACAACCCACTGAGGAATTTTCTCTTTACGAAGCTAATATCGCATTCAAAAGTTTGTAATTTAAGAGCACTGTTGGATGACTGGAACTGGATTGTTAACATCGTACCTTGAATCGTCCCGGAAGACTGGTTGATGGTCGCACAAAAAATTCACCATACGGATCGTTCAAACACGCACTGGTATTCCTGGCCCACTTGCTATCATCATCATCATTATCGTCGTCGTCGCCATCGCTGTCCATCTGTAGCCCCAACCAGCAGTTGAGCGTGTCCATGTAGGGTGTGCTGGAATGGAATAAAAGTGCAAGACAAAGATCCTTGTACAATGTATCCGTTCCCGAGACAACAGTGTCATGTTGCTGTACTTGGTTACACAGCATTGCAAGCAGGTTGCTTCCATGCGGTATGTAAAATCCATAAACTTGGATACTGCTAACGATATCTGCAGACAGTGTGCCTTTGTTCTTTATCGCAAAGAGGAGTCAATCCACGTCCATTGATGAATATATTTGTGTATACTTTGATGCTTACTTGATCAGATATATCATCCAAATATATGAGATTTGCTAATTTCGTCATGGTAGCGTCCAAATGTGAAATGTGTTGGTACAAGCGCATCAATGTCATATCTTGCTGTTCCTGACCAAACTCTTGGTATAATAAATGTTGGATATGCACCACCCATTCTGCCAAACAACACGCGAAGGAGACACCTATTGATCCAAAAAGTCTAGAAAGAAGATAAAATCAGCACTTTTTGCTCCTAATCTCTATTATTGTATGTAATAATGTGACATACCCAGGATTGGATCTGCATATACGAGTTATCCTTTCTAATCGTATTAAACGTGTCCCAAACAACAGTAAAGATTCCACAACACTTGGAACAACCATGAGTTAGAAGATGCTAATACATTGTGATAGAGATAGTATAGTCTGTGTACCTTTCCATTGCCATGGAACTAATTCCAGATATACGCATCGCAGTCCACCTTGGCTGTAATCGCCTGGTCTTTTCGTTCCATTTGAAGCACATGGACGGTATTCCAAGGATCGCTTGAATGATACTGTGAAAAAACAAGTCCTTTTGAACCAACCATCCATCCTTTAAGTGACTAGAGACAGGGTATCTTATTTTAACTGGTCTACTCATTATCATGTCGTTGCTGACTGCTCTTACTTTTCCAGAATGGTGTCAAAGTAATATGCCGGTAATTCGCTCAAGAATGGTGTTTGTTGTTGATCTGATGCGTCCCACGAATATATTTTTCTTGCTGATGCTTCGTTTTTTGCTGCTGCTGCTGCTCTTTCCCATATACTCTTCAAGGAATCAACCTGTTTTGGTGGCTCCTGTATGGGCGAAAGAGGTCGCACAGACGGTTGCTGCGATGGTGTTGCCTCCACTGCTGCTGCTGGCAACGATAATACTGGATCGTCGTTGTTTTCGTTGCTCTCGTGCTGGATCACTCGATCGATCACGCTAACATGTGTCTCTGGAAGTAGCTGTTGAAGCGTAGGTGGGGTTGCAAGTTGACCGGTCAACAGTAGACTCGACCATTCTGTGCGTTTTGGAATGAATCTCGTAAGAACGTTTGTGACAGAATAAACGTTGTTAAAAAGAAACAAAACCACGCAGACCTTGGGTCTCCTCGATCTCTGCCAGCCGTTTATACTGGCCACGATCAAAAGTGTGTCCTTCGAGTGGTCTCAATTGCAGCATTATGCGACCATTCGTGCGCGCGCGTGCTGAAAGTCAGGAACTGGCGTGAGACAAAAGAGGGAAGAGACAAAACGAACAGACATTATTATTAACAATTTGATTTGTTATACAAAGGTATCAAAAAACGTTATCATCATTTTATCGGTTGTGGTATACAGGAGAGTCGGATATGCTTTGTCGTTCATCGTCACTCATACCACCACCTGCCAATTGAGAATGAAGGGAAATCCCATAGAATATGGAGCTTCTTCGTTTTGATAACTTGTGACCTAGAATATCTCCATCGCTGTGAAATAACGGTGTTGTTTCGTTGGGCTGATGCTCATTTGGTTTGCTGGAGGAGCAGGTGTCAAGAATGGTAATCGAGCTATGGTCTACGGATCGCAGGGTAGCCGAAGGTGTAGAGGCCGAGTCGACAGTGTGGATGGCTGCATTGTGATCCTCATTATCACGATTCAAGGTTATTAAAAAGATGCCAAAGAATTCCACGAAACAACCGAGGATGAATCTGTAGTTTCGGCGTAAGATGGTGCTCTTCGTGCTAATAACTTTATCCTCCAATACCTCATGAGACGCAGATCATCAAAATCCCTGTAGATCACAGCACTTCCAGTGATGGCTGACAATGTGAAAAGTACAAACTGTGTTGGAATGACAGCAGTTGAATCAAATCGCTGCATGGCCTTGCTCAAGTATTTGATTTGCATGATGGCGGTGAAGACGAGTACGATGATTAAGATGTATGCTATGGGATAACTATCAAACAAAATTATCAGTCAGTCCTGAATAAACAATCTCCTTTGGCATTGATGTAGAACATACGTGAATAATTTGTACAATGTGAGACTAAGCAAGGATGAAAGACTTTTGGTGGCAATGACAGTGTATGCACCTATACAAGTACCAAAAGAGAGAAGATTACACAAAATGCATTGGGAGGGGGAAACAACTCCATATCCCACGATGACATACCATAAAGAGCAACGAGTCCAAGGTCAATGAGAATATTCTTTGGGCCACACCGAGACGACAATGCCGTCAAGAAAAGGATAAGACTGACTGTCACAATATAGAATATAATAGCCCGCATTTGCATTAATGCCAAGGTAACCAACTCTGGTGATAACTGGAGCGGTGTTTTCGTAAATCAGCAAAAGACTTGGCCAAGGTCAATTGCCAATGCTATATCCCATTCTTACCGACGGTTCTTGGTTCTTGGCGGAGGAGACGACGATCACTGCGCCCAGAATAGCAAGCAAGACACCTACAAAGTCCTGCTTTCTGAACTTCTCATCTAGCAGCATTGGTGCGAGGATCGTATTAGAGACTAGCGTCATGGTGCCTAATGGAGCAATGATAGATGCCGGTGCATAACCATATCCTATATAGAATCCAATTACGTCAGTTTCTGCTCGACTACATTGCCAGATATTTTTTTCCCTTTTCTGCAAGATCTTTTGCGATTATCGTATCCCTTTCAACTCACCCATAAAATTCCCGGTTTCTCCCAAAGCCATCAGGAAGATACCGAGCCACCAAAGTTTGGAGCGAAGGTACCGAGTATCGTTCTTTTTGCCAATGTCGATTTTATCTGTCTGTTTCCCTATTTGGGTCGAGTCATTGGAAACAGAAGAATTGGTTGCAATGGAATCGTTTCGTCTGGTTATCCGGTTGTGCTGTAAAGAATGTTGCAAAAGAAGTTTATGAGTACAACAAGCTCGCTGGAAAAAAAAGGGACAATATGATTCAACACACTGCTAGCTTTTGAATATTTAATGCAAAGGAAATAAGTATCTAGGATACAGGTCGTGAACAAACTGCGCTCGCTTTTTCTTTCGCTCCGAACCGTACATTGCCACAAATCGAGAGGAGCACGCCGATGAGCGAGTTCGTTTCGCCATCGGTGACACGTTCGCTTAGAAAGGGGCCGGCCATCACGGCAGGACACACACACGCACTGGCTTAAAAGAGTGGAACGTGGTATGCAAAAGGGAAAGAAGAAGGAAAAAAAGAGAGGTATCGTTGAGACTCAGCGTGCAGTGCTATGGAAACTTAATGCTCCACCGACCATGGCAACGAGTACTTATCATTGGACGATATGCCGTGGAAACATGTGGGATGTCACCAGGGCCCCACTTCTCTCTTAACTTTTTGGATGAAATATGTAATCGGAGATGACAGGTTCAGGAACGGTAAATGGATTCGAATGCACTGTTGCTTTGTGAAACCAGCAAAATGCATCTTCGAAACTGCGAACGGAAGAATGGAGATCATCAGGTAAACTAAAAAGTTATCATCCATGCCTTCTGTAATATACATGCTGTATTCCTGTCCGATCTGCAAGGACTCGAACTTTTACATGTGGTTAACGTAAATGTTGTTAAAGTAAAAGAATGTGTGATGTAATCCTAAATGCAGGCTGATAGCTAAAAGACTGCAATCGATTGCCAGCTAACTTTTTAGAGAGTTTGTAGTTCAGCACTTTACGTTGATGTCTAAATGTATGTAAGTGCTGCAATTAGACAACTGTAACCAATCACGTAAGAGAGCCGTGGTGAACTTTTGAGCCTGTTGCTGAAATACTGGTATGACGCTCTTCTACCCTCGAATGCCTAAGGTAATAATGCGGCTTTCCTCTGCTTGAAACCGTCTGGTTACAGAGTAGTACAGTGGCTAGTCGCAGTTCGCCCGATTTTCCGAGCTTAGCCTGGAAGGGCGGCAGATGTCAAGCACCTTCTTGATAAAGTCCTAAGTGATGATAATACCTCATGGCGTGAATGGGGAGTCTTACCATCCGTATCGTTGATATCAACAAGCTCTTGACGTTGGTGTCTCTCTGAAATTGTTGTTATGGCAACGACATGGCAAATGGATGATAAAAGTTGCAGGCTCGACAAAGATTGCCTGCACTAATGGACTTGAGAAAAGCTCTTGCCCATAACCATCCGCCTCAGTACAAGTGATTCGCCATCATCTGAGCATTTTTTAACACTCTTCGCCAGTTGATTATACCCATATTCTTCGTCCCTATGTCTCGCGAGTACAAGCTTAATGCTGAATACATAAAGAGGACCCTGACAATCTAGTCTTTATCTATATAAAAATCCAATGCTCTTTTAATTGACTTGGCTTCAAAGTAGCAATTTAATTGTGTCTGTGGATTGAAGGATTCTGAAGCACACTGCGCGGCGCTGAGCCGGCAATATGATGACAGTTTCCGTGTTGAAGGGCATGGCTACATCAACTAAAATGATAGAAGACCAATTTAAATTACTTAGTTATTTATATAGATACCTTTATATGTAGCCCCATGGTCATATTTGCTTCTCTTTCCAGTCCAGCAGTTTTTGTACTTCTTTCAACATTTCTTAAAATAGAACAATTGCAAAAAAGCGGATGTTGTGCCCTCTCTTTCTTTAACGAGTTCCTTTTTTCTTTTTGTCCGCGCCGTTTGTACAGCATTCCTTCGAATAATAATCTACCTGAACGAGAAGAGTGTCGAGCGCACATACATTAGTAATATAATCTTCTTGTCATTACACCATGGTGGAAATCAATTTTGCATTCGATGCCTTCAAGTTTGATGGCATTTGCCGCACCGTGCAGTTAACGCTCTGCCCGCTTATTGGAAAAGAGCGAGGAATAGTGCCTATTTGCTACTCTAGAAACGTAGAATTGGCAAATAACCTAATTTTTCAGCCTGGTAAGACGAGGCAGCGGCCAAGGATCTTTCTAATTTGTCTGTTCTCGACCAAAGTTCATTAACAACCAAACCCTATTGCAATAGGCACATTGATTATAGACGTGATTGCCATCATTATGGTAGGATTTATGATCTACCATATTAGATCCAAATACACTGCCGTCGGTAGGTGTCCTCTCTTCCTTCTCATGTTTGTTTTTTTTGTCGGGCACGCTGATCAATGTTTCAGGTCGAAAGGAAATCGTAATGTTCTTTTACCTATACGAACTTACCCTGATCCTCGAAATGCTGCTCATTACTGGTATTATCCCAATCTCCTCACCAGTGTACGCTGTAAGTCATCCGTGATAATATCAACAATTGTAATTGGTAAACTGACACTCGTTTTCTTTTTTTTGCGGATTTAGTGGTTCACCGCGGCCCAATTGGGTGTCATTTCAGCCCAATGGTGGTGCTTGATGCTTAACGGCTTTGTTGGCTTCCAGTTTGCAGAAGATGGCACACCATTGTCACTGTGGTCCATCCGCATCAGCTCCTTCATCATATTTTTGCTAGTCGGCTTCATTTCTATTGGCACCTTCCTCAACATTGGATCGCTATCTACGAGCAACCCTGCAGCCCTGTGGACATTCTACATTATTATCAACGGCATATTTTTCGTTGTCTATGTCATTTCTCAAGTCGTTTTGGTGCTCAAATCTCTCGACGATTACTGGCCTCTTGGCGACATTTTGTTTGGTACCATTTTCTTCCTCATCGGTCAAATCCTCATGTATATCTTCTCGGTTGCTATTTGCGACAGTGTAAACCACTACATCGACGGCGCTTTCTTCAACACAATCTGCTCACTGCTTGCAGTCATGATGGTGTACAAATACTGGGACTCCATCACAAAGGAAGATCTCGAGTTTTCTGTTGGTGGCAAGCAGAACGTGTGGGAAACGAAAGAATTGATGGCTGAAGACGAGCTTTCTCATCGCAACAGCATGACACCATTGCAACAACACTCTATTCCGTACGGACACCAGCACCCACAGCCATCCCCTCCCGCGTCTGTAGCTCAGCAGCAATACGGTCCTCAGTACCATCAACAGTTTGATTAGGTTTTTTTCACCTACATAGTTTATCCGCTTGTTCTCATACTCCTGTAATATCATCTCTTCATCCCGATATACATATTGCTAACTTTTCATTTTTTGCTCAATATTTGTACTATTTGCAATTGAGAACAATGTTGACATTTCACGTTTGGATATTCTATGTACAGTTTGTAGATGAAGGTGGATGGGGTAAATGCAGAAGATGTGGAGGCAGGAGGTATTTGGAATCTATGACTATACAAACTAGGTTTTTCTACAGCGCAGGAATTGGGAACGAAATAGGTTATCGTGAGGTTTTTCATTGCCACCAGCTGTACCGGCTAGTTCCCACAGTGTTAATTCATGGGTGGAGCGAGAAAGGGAAGTAGGTGGTATCGGCGGGTATATACTGACAGGCGGATCGATTAAAAATTCAGGAAACAAGAGTTCTTGCAATGCCTGTGCTGCTATTCGTCTCGATTCCTCGACGCTCACAATGTTGCACACGTCCGGGTTCGCTTTAGGCTTTCGTTCTTTTTGTTTACTTAATTGCAACACCAACCGCGTTTCATCGTCGAGTTCTTCCCTTTGTGGTAGCAATGTTTGCTGTCGTTTCTTCTTTACAAAAATAGGCGCCTTGAAATCATCATCGTCGTCCTTGTCGCCAGAATTTCCAGATGCTGTTGCCTGTTTGGACAAAGATAATGCAAACGTCGTCGACGACCGAGATATAGCTTTGGCAGAAGAAACAGGAGGAGCTTGCGGTTTCGGCCTATTTGGCTTTGGGTCATGACCCCATTCAATCCACTGAAGCTTTTTGAATAGTTGAGGGACGGTCATGCCGCGTCGGCGCATGCATGTCTTTAGGTGTGCAATCCTTTGTGGAACGGCGCGTCGAAACAGTTCAAATTCGTGACAGCATGGGCATATTTCGAGATCGCGTAAAAACGAAGGATGAGCTTCGAGCTCGAGTTGATCAAGACACTTGTTGAAATGCACATCCATTCGAATGCCTGACAGATGCTGAATGTCTTTTCCACAAAACAGACAATAGCAAAAGTCCATGTCCTTCTGCTGTTGACTTTCAAGTGCAGCGTCGACGTTGCTCTGTAAACATGTTTCTACGTGCTGCTGCCGCGCAAAACTCGATCTTAAGTGTGTTAAGTCTCTGTCGCACACTGGGCAGTTGTATTGGCCGAGAGAGGAGGATGGACTCGATGATTCTGTCAATGCACTGTCATTGTTCATGTGCAAAAAAAGACACTGGTCGTCGGGGTCGGCATCAGTGCATCTTGAAACAGTGTGTTTTTTCCAGGCACGAGCCCCGAGAGTACCTTAAATTGCTGCAGCGACTATTTCATTTCTGATATCATCACCTTGTATTCATGACAAAATGCATCATAGATATACTAAAGGAAAACCCAAAGACGAGCTCTGCACTCTGAATCAATAGCAGTGAAATTCTTGTTCAAGCGCTAGACGATTCCCACTATCCTATCCTGTAAGTATGCGCTTTATTGACAATGTAATAGTTAATTCTGCAGACAGCCATTGTAAATGAAACGAAAAAAGAGACATCGTCGTTATAGTGGTGGTTACTACAGTAATAACAAAAGACGTGGCAAGCTGTAAACGATGTTATCGTTTATTTATGAAAGTTACTCTTGTGTCTATTCCATGAGTTATCAAGGTTAGAGACGAATATCACATGTACCTAGCGTTCGCCTCCTTATAAAAGCTGGTGCTATTTCTTTTATTGATAGACGCATTGAGTTTGGAAAAGTTACCCAATGCTTTTACTACAGAGACATTGTCCAATCTTTTATATACAAGAAGGACAGGACATCGTTCCTACCTGCTATAATTACATACAGGCTGACTACAGTGCATTCGCCGAGCAATGTGGTTACTCCAGTACTCTTTTAAAAAAGAATCTTAGAAGAAGAAAAAAGATTACCTCTATGCAATAACATACAGAAGTCCCTGAAAAAGTCCCCCGCGGAGGTCGCACAAGCATGCCGGAACTCGGGAACAGATTTGACACCAAACCTGTCGATCCAATTCGGAACATTGCCCACTTTGTTGCTATGTTTAAAAAAGCTTACTTCCATTACATACAGCAGAACCTTTGAAGTGGAGTCCAAAACTGGGTAAGCAATGAGCAAGGTCTGGAGTAACAACGGTGTGAAATCTAATTGCCATGTCTCTCACAGCGATCATTCCGGTGACCCTACCGCTAACCAAATAAGTCGTCCACGTCTTTCGAACCCGATCTCCGGAGTCCAACGACTTCCTCTCAAGAAGGCTGTGCCTGGGGAGGCTGATTGGCATGTGTGCAGAATAATCTATTCAAAGCCTCTGGGTATGTCATGGTAAAGGACGCCTCGTCCGCGTTCTTTGGTTGCGCGTTATTAAGTGAACGCGGCACACTAAAAGCTTTGGTATGCATCCCTGTGCATATGGCAATGCTTACCATTCAGGGTTCCCAATCTTAACCATGGGGGCGGGAAACCGGATGTTAAGCCTTTGTCCTCCTCGCTGTCTTTAAGCTCTGATGTGCGATTGGCACTGACCCCTCGCCCTTGTTCCTTGTGAACAGTGGCACACCTGGTAGCCTACGATAGATCCCTCCTTGTGCATACAACGGTCTCGCTATAATTCTTCGGGTATGCCTTATGCGGCGTATGTTGATCACTTAACAGCGAGTCTCGTGTCGCAAGCCTGTGGTAGTATCGGTATGCACTTGCGGTTCACTGCTTTGTAGGTAAGACGCTGCAAAAACGACTCAGCAAGTATCTTGCTTTTTACTTGGTTACTAAACGAAACTAACAAACATATCTCGCTCGGCTTCAGATCTCCCCTTGTGCTCTCACTACACCTATTAAGAACCTCGGGAAACGGGCTTGCGATGAAATAGAATTGAATTATCAGTGAAAATTGACTCTTGCTGTCAATCAAGCCCAGCTTAGAACAGTTTCGATTGATTGACTCGGCTGGTACATGGGTTCTAGGCCTGTAGCAGTTCTTACAAAGCAGTTCGTGCTGGGATCCGTTAGAATGCAGCGTTGCCCTTGTTTCTTGATTACAATTATTTGATAATTTATTTTTTTCAAGATTTGGGGAACTACGAATTAAAAGTAGACGTTGAAGAGAAAATCGCCGAGAGTTTATTTCATTGCGCATCGTTGGTATCTATACTAGATGGTGTCTAATCGACGTAAATATGGGAAAAGAATAATGACAGAATCTTGAACTACGCCGATGATGTTTGGTAGAATGGATCATCAGTGTAACCAACTTCGTTGCCGCCATAAAAGGTATCCCGGTTATATTTGTTCAAAGGCCAGCCGTTCTTGAGACGAAGGGGTAGATCCGGGTTGGCAATGAAGGCACGGCCGATAGCAATCAAGTTGCCAGTCTCGTCAGCAATCTTGGTAGCGAGTTCAGGTGAGTAGTGTATCCACCAGCAGAAATGAAAGGTCCCTTCCATACTTTGCGGAAGGGATCCAAGCTGTTGATGGTGTCATTCTTTGTCTTGCGTACAAAGTCGTCACGAGGTTCGATAAAGTGCAAATAAGCCAAATTAGGATGGTGGTTTTGAAGTTCCTTTACGATATAGCCCCAGGTATCATATGGAGTTTCGTCAAGCATGTCATGTACTTCAGACCAAGGCGAAAGACGGATACCAACACGTTAGCGCCAACGGCGTCAACAACGGCGTCAACAACGGCGTCAATGACCTGGAGGCAGAAGCGGGCACGGTTTTCAATGGAGCCGCCATATTCGTCTGTGCGCTTGTTGCTGGAGGTGTTGATAAACTGGTCGATCAAGTATCCGTTTGCACCGTGGATTTCGATACCATCGAAACCGGCTTCTTCGATAGCATTCTTGGCAGCCTGAGCATAGTCTTGAATAATCTCCTTGATTTCTTCAACAGAGAGTGCGCGAGGAACTACATGGTCGTCCCCATATAAATCCTTGCCCTGGATAGCAACCTCTGAAGCGGAAACTGGAGTCGCATTGTCGGGAAGTAGCTTGGGAGAGGATACACGACCAAGGTGCCAGATCTGAGAAAAGATGTAGCCTCCCTTTTCATGAACAGCAGCAGTAATCTTTTTCCAAGCTTCGATCTGCTCCTTGGAGTAGATACCGGGAGTACCAATGTAGCCACCGGCCATTCGGGTGATAGGAGTTGCCTCTGAAATCAAAAGGCCACCAGGAGTGCTGCGCTGGCTGTAATATTCACGCACGATATCGACGGGTACATGGTTGCTGTCATTGCGAAGACGGGTCAAGGGTGCAAGCACAACACGGTGCTGCAATTCCAAGTTGCCGACCTTGATAGGCTTGAAAAGAGGAGAGTCCTCGGAGACTGTCATTATGCTTGGATACGTAACGGACAAGAATGAATAAGCTACACGATTCGCATTATTGCAAGCTGTAACTTCTCACGTTATATACGCGTTGGAAGACGACGGTATCTGGACGGGACATGCCGATGATGAGTAATCCAACAAAGCATTTTCTTGTTGACCTCTAATAATGCAAAGTCCTCCATGTATGGCGCAATAGCACACTTTTATGTAGATATCCTATAAATAAAATGAGAGGAGAGTTCCTTCATGAATAATCGCTTTATAAGCGATTACTCATACCTACGCTGAGAAGCGCGCTGGGAACTATCAACTAACGGCTGGCTGCGGTGCTTATCTCCCGCCGAATCACAACCATTTCAACTTGTTTGCCGCAAGATGTTATGGTCTCGCTACCTACGTTTTTCATATTTCTTCTCAACATCTACTTTGACGAATCATGTGTCAAGGTAGGCATACAGGG
>KK100037.1:317692-335016 GCA_000611695.1 Rhizomucor miehei CAU432
AAAAACCTAAGAACGAACGAAAAATTCAGCCCCGACATGTTGACAAAAAAAGGAAAAGAATGGTGTCGCGGGCTGGATTGGAACCAGCATGTCACAGGATGCTTTGATGATCATCAAACAATGTAACAATAAGCTACCGCGACCGGGGGACAGTTTACTCTGCTGATCGCTCTTACAGCTCATAACCCCATCACGTGACTACTACTACAACTACCACTCATCATCACCACCACCACGCACCGCCGACCATCGCAGCGTAATATCTAGTACTTCCGTCTTCATCACCACATGGCGTCACCAAAGCAGTAGCAATGAGACGCAGCGGTCGAGCGTCATCATGGGAGAAACGTCGTGTGTCTTGAAAGTAAACTAGCACTCACTTTGCAGTTGCAATAAATGTAGCCTGTGCAAACTCTTGGATCTGCAAAGAACAATGAAACTTTGGTCGAGTCTGTTGGATCCGGCTCTTTGTCGCATGCGATCACGATAAAATGACTTACACAGTAATGAATAGATCGATGTGAACAAAGTCAAGAAGGAAGCACGGTAATCATACAGCATTATTGCTTTCAGTTAACAAGAAGCTCAGTGATGAAAATAACAAATATAGAATGCTTCAAATAGAATGCTTCAAAGATATTGGAAGAACTGACATTCAATAGGCCATATGAAAAAGTTGTCGCTGCCGGGAACTTTGAAGAACTCCAATCCTGTCGACCTTTTGACCGAAAACAACGCTCTGAACGTACCGCTTTGTTCGTGATTGTAACATGTTATCATTTTATAGCAGATAAAAGTGTAATCTGCGTAACATTTTCTAATATTTGCAGGAACTTGATTGCTGTATTTGAGAGCATCAGCAATCCCTGACCAAAATATTCGATAGTATGTAGTAGATGGCCTACAAAAAGAGGGAAATGGGAGACCAGTTATAGATAGAATGCAAGCAAAACCTCATCTCCTTTCATCAGCATCGTCTGTTCAGTCACGTTGTCAAGGAATGTCGAAGCTCAGTGACACGTTCTTTTCAGCATAACTCATCCACTTGTCTACGTAGCGAAAGCTAATTTGCAACAGCTTTTCACGTCAAGTACATAATCGCCTCGGTTACTGTTTAGAGTTTAGAACGATTTTCACATTTTTTGCAGGTTATGGAGAATTTGCACATTCTGTGTTTGTGTGCGAGTGTTTGAGTGTAAATGTGGAGAATCAGCAGCGGCTAAACTAAATCGATCATCTCTCCTCAAGTATCAAACACAAATACTCAACATTATATGTAAAGAGTGGACGAATTGGTTTTGATGTGGTTTGTGCATTCCTTTTTCATTCTTGATTTACAAAAATGTGTGCAATGTTCCAATTTAGGGTTCCTTGGCAACCGCCAAAACCGGACACTGTCAGGTCACTGCTGGAAACATCATTCATTTGACTCCTTGTTTCATTTGGTTCGTCCACATATTGGGCTATATCATGATATATAACGTATATCAGTACGAATCAGTGAAATACAAGTTTCGTCATTCACACGATCGATTCGATCTAATTAACTAATTTACAAGTCTTCTATTCTCAACTGCGCTGGCTGCTTTGTTTATCATTTCGGACAAACATTGGTGAGCAAAAAAAAGCAAACACGACGAGATAGAAATGGTAGTACGTGAGTCTAGTCTTACGGGTAATAGCCAGGTATCATGGTTACACTTGAGTTGTGGTGCGGATAGACATCACGCTAGTAGATAGAAAGTTCTATTTAAGCGAAGATATACATATACAAATGATATTTTACGTTACCGGTCCGTCCCTCGTAAGAAAATACTTAGTTTTTTTNTTTTTTTTTTTTGTATACGGATGCTTCCAGGCCGAAGCGGAGTGGTCGATCGTACATATTAATAATACGATGTACATGTCTATTGCAGGTTCTATCACTGCTTACGAACAGTTTCTCCGGCTTCGATGATGCGCGGTATTCATGTTATCTTGAAAATGCTACGGAGAATCGGAAATGTCGTACCGGGAAACGAACAAAGGATATCTCTCTTCTTCATTACGAGCCTCCCCCCATTCCCCCCAAATTCTAACGAATACCATGCTGAGCATTGTGGCGAATACAAAGTCAGTACAATTTTTCTTCTTATGCTTGATTCCTACATAGTAACGTTGAAATATCGTGTAGCAAAAAAAGATACAAGGTCTACAAGAAAAAAAACAAAAGGTGTATATGCCTATATCTAGAACTCGGGAAGATCGTCGAACCTTGACTTTGATATCGAGAGTTCCTTTTTTTCCTAGCCGTTTATCCGAAACCTCATTGTACTGTGTGCCCAAAAAGAGAAAGAACGCTGAGTCTTATGTCATGGAAAAACGATGAGTATCTGGAGAAACCAGAAAGATCAGAAAATTCTCTCGGTAACCCAAAAGAGGCAAGCTCACTTTGCAAATTTGGCGGTGTCGAGCTACACAAACCTGTTCGGAGATGGATTCCGGGCGTTAGTTTCAGACAGTGGTCGGATGCCAAAAAATAGTATAAGTATGGCCTTGGGGGTCTTTCACTCTTTCTCTTCTACCCCACCCCCCCACCGTATGCATCATTTTCCTTATGAGCTCGGATACCAAACCACAACAGCCGGCGCAAAACACGACTATTACATTTGCAGACCAGTCCGGCCACCCTAATAACCATGCGAATCATGAAAAGATCAACCAACGAGCTCTGACTCGATCGTCCACTGGCCAAAGCAGCATGTCCTTTGATGCACGATCCGTGCGCAGCGTGCTGATGAAGAAGATGAGTCTTGTCAAGCGGCGCCGGAAAGGACGTGAGCGAGAACGTGTCGAAGGTCCTCCGTATCACACCATGGATCTAGAGACCGTTGCAAAACTCATGAAGTCTGATCTCGAGGATGGTCTACCCGAAAACGAAATCGAATCACGTCGTTCTGAAAGTGGCTATAATGAAATGGAAGGGGAAGGCGGTGTCAATCCTTTCAAGTTGCTTTTGAAGCAGTTTCTCAACGTTATGGTTCTCATTTTGCTTATTGCAATGGTAAGATATAATACTGATAAATGCATGAGAAAACAAACAAATTGTGATAAACTAAAAACCATACTTGTGTGTGTGTATGCTTGTAAATAGGTCGTCTCCTTTGTCTTTAAGGATTGGGTTGAAGGTGGTGTTATCTGTGCCATCAAGTTTCTGAACGCCGGGGTCGGATTTGCACAAGAGTTCAAGGCCGAGAAGACCATGGACTCGTTGCGTCAGATGGCGTCACCAACAAGTCAAGTTGTCCGCAACGGTCAAGCCAAAACCATCCCAACTCGCGAACTCGTTCCAGGAGATATCATCATTCTCAAAACCGGCGATGTTGTTGGTGCCGACTGTCGAATCATCGAATCTTTCAATATGGACGTTGATGAAGCCCTCTTGACCGGCGAATCTGTTCCCGTCAATAAAGTGTAAGTTATATATAGGCAAAACAAACATCAGCTACTAGTTACGTCTGATGCTAACGCTCGATGTTTAGTACGGATACCCTTGAAGGTGCCGATATTCCCTTGGGTGATCGAGTCAACATGACTTATTCTAGCACTGTCCTGACCAAAGGCCGTGGCAAAGGTAAGAAAGCAATTTATTACATCGTTACTGTAGCAGAAGTATATATATATATATACTCATGGATCTTTCTTTTTGTTTTGCTTCTGCAGCTATTGTCACTGCCACTGGTATGAATACTGAAATCGGTAAAATCGCCCTTCGTTTGCTCAACAGCGACGACGACCGCAAGACTCCCCTGCAACGTTCCTTGGACAGAATGGCTTTCGTCCTTCTTGCTATCGCCATCCTTGCTGTTATTATCGTTTTTTCAACACAAAAGTTCCAACTCGGTGATGAAAGCGTCTTGTACGCCATTTCCACCGCTATTGCCGTTATTCCCGAAGCCCTCGTTGCTGTCGTTACTCTTACTCAGGCATTTGGCGTGCATGGTATGGCAAAAGCAAACGCGCTTGTTCGCAAGATCTCTGCCCTCGAACTTTTGGGTGCTGTTACCAACATTTGTTCTGATAAGACCGGTACTTTGACTCAGTCCAAGATGGTCCTTACACGTCTGTGGCGTCCCGGCGAAGGATTCTTCAAGGTGGAAGGTCTTGGCTTTGATATCAATGGCGACGTAACATCGGAAACCAGCAACGAAAAAATTTCAAAGGAGTCTTGCTCTGCCGGTATGCGCAACCTGCTTCTCAACGCTGCCCTGTGTAACATGAGTGAGGTGCGCAAGAGCAAGGAAGTGGTGAATATGTTGGTATCGGTGACCCGACCGAAATCGCTCTCCAAGTATTTGCACACAAGCTGCAGATGGGCAAGCCTGCCTTGACCAAGAACGAATCTGGCAAAAACTGGAAACTGATTGCCGAATATCCATTTGACTCGTCTATCAAGCGCATGAGTATCTTGTGTCAAGCTCCTGATGGAACCTACTATGCATTTATCAAGGGTGCTACCGAACGAGTGCTTGGAACCTGTGTCAACTACCAGACTTCAAGCGAAGACGATGTCGTCTCTTCATCTACCGAAAAGCTAGAGAGTCTTGTTCTGCCTCGTGTCGATGACTTGGCCAAGGGAGGACTCCGTGTATTGTCTCTGGCTATGCGCAAGGTTAAAGCTGAGGGTAAAGTCGATGCAGATACTTTCAAACGTGAAGAGATCGAACAAGATATGACCTTTTTGGGACTTGTTGGTATCTACGATCCACCCAGAGCCGAGTCCCGAGACGCCGTACTTGAATGCCACCGTGCTGGTATCATGGTTCACATGCTTACTGGTGATCACATTGCCACTGCCACTGCCATTGCCCGCGAAGTCGCTATCTTGCCCGAGGACTATGGTCTCAAGGAAGGGAGAGAAGACAAGGAACTCGTCATGCCGGCAACCAAGTTTGACAAGTTATCGGAGGAGGAAATCGATGCATTACCCGAACTGCCTCTTGTCATTGCTCGTTGCAGTCCGGATACCAAGGTCAAGATGATCGAAGCACTTCACAGACGCAACAGAATCACGGGTATGACTGGCGACGGTGTCAACGACAGTCCTAGTTTGAAAGAATCCGATATCGGTATCGCTATGGGTCAAAACGGATCTGATGTTGCCAAGCAAGCTGCTGAAATTGTCCTTGTCGACGACAACTTTGCTACGATTGTCAAGGCAATTGAAGAAGGCCGCCGTGTGTTTGCCAATATCTCCCGATTTGTTGTCCACATGGTCTCCGGAAATGTTGCCGAAGTAACACCGCTTATTCTTGGTCTTGGATTCAAAGACACTATGGGACAGCCTGTGTTCTTGATGACCCCGATTCAGATTCTGTTCAACAATATCTTGACCAGCTCCCCGCCCGCCATGAGTTTAGGTTTGGAGCCCGTGCACCCTGAGCAAATGCTGGTGCCACCTCGCGCCACAACGGAAGGTCTCTTCTCACGCTCCAATCTGGCTGATCTGTTCTTTTACGGTATCATGATGGGTGTCATTTGCTTGCTCAACTTTATTGTCGTCGTCTATGGTTACGGAGGCGGAGAGCTGGGTCACGACTGCAATCATGCTTACAACGAATCCTGCGAAATTGTATTCCGTGCTCGTGGCTCTGTATTTACTGCCCTTACCGTCATGATTCTCATGCACGGTTTCACCTGCCGTGACCTGGTCAACCCTATCTGGACATACAAGGCTTGGTTCAAGAGAAAGCAAAACTTTTACCTCCTGTGGTCTTTTGCTGGATGTATGGTGCTCTGCATCATTGTGCTCTATGTGCCTGTGTAAGTATCACATGCTTATTATCATTATAGTTAGCAGCAGGTAAAAACTAATGAAATTCTCTATCATCTAGTCTCAACACTGTTGTCTTTAAGCACAAAGGCATCACATGGGAATGGGGTATGGTTGCTGCTTCCTGCCTTGTATACATCGTAATCACGGAAATTTGGAAGTATGGTAAACGAGTACTTCGTCGTCGTGGTGCTCGTAAACAAGAAGTCGCTGGTGAATCAAAGTAAAAATGACGTTTCTATTATTTCTCTATCCCACATTCATCATTCCTCTGGGTCTCCTTCTTCCTCTTCTCTCTCCACTTTGTCTCTCCATTTGTAGTACGCTAAACAAACAATGTATTATCGTGTACAGTTTTCTTGTTTTTTTCTTTAGCTAAATTATATAAATACATGACGAAGTTGTTTTTTCTACTTTAGAAATCTTCGTAATAATCATCTATTTACCCAAACGTTAACGAGTTTGTGATGATATTGATAATGTGTAATATTAGCTTTCCTTTACCTTCCATACCGTTGACAGCGTGAAGTACAAATAAGATAACATTGGATGCAAACTTCATGCTGAAACCTTGATACAGACCACGCAATCCCCATCCAGGCAATATGCTACTCTTGCTCTTTTTGCTGCCCTTCTTTCTGCGTCGTCCTCCTTCTTCTTTTACAATGCGGTAGCAGGCATCAATGACGCCAGTGTAAGGAACAGGGCGCAGTGCGACAACTGTCTCGAATCGCTTCTTTCCAGGCATGCGAGATCGAATTTGACATTGCATTCGTTTGCGGATCGTATCAAGGGGTAATGTAATTAGGATTTCTAGTGTGTTGAGACCAAGCTCTGCGAGACTGTATAAAAACGGTGAATCACTGGCAGAAATTCCAAACACGCGGTCGATAATTAAAGGCGTTGTGTTTTGTATCAATGGTGTGATGGTGTGATACAGTATGGTAGGTACGAGGTTGTGTGAAAAGTATAATCCTCCGAGCCCACCTTCTTCGGCGATGATGGTACGGAGTGCGTGTAATGGTCCTTTGTATTTGCGATGGAGAGGTGAATGGGATTGTACAATCAATCTAAAGATGAAATACTAAAGTGAGCTATCAAGTATATACGGATCCGTTCGTCGTTTTTCCTACTTACCTAGTTCGCACCAGTTCTAAGGGACTCAGTATAAACCCAACAATCAAATTGCTGCCAACCAGAGTTGCAAGGTTTGGTCCAACACGGTCCAAATGAACGAGCGGTATGGTATCGTCGTAAAGGTCAAACATGTCATTCAATGAACCTTCCAATGTCGGCTGCAAAAACAGGTGCAGGATTTCATACACCCAGTTGGTAAATTGGCCCTTGAAAAGTGCCCTCCAGCCTTCATGCGGATGTTTCATGAGTCGTCCTATACCTTGCCACACTCCACCTTCTAATGGCTTCATCTGGTAAGAAGGTCGAGTGTCATCATCATACACGCTCTTTCGTACAACGTATCCGCTTTCGTCCAGTGGCATCTGCTGCGAGAACTCTGGATCAGTATAGTCGAGTGTAGCTCCTGAAGGTCCTGGTGCCTGAGTTGAGGATCTACGTCGTCGTCGTTTCTGATCGTCAAAGAACTCGTCTTCAGAATCTTCTTCCTCTTCTTCTGCTCCGTACGGATCATTTGCATCTTCTTCTTCGCTGTTATCTCCACCACCAGCTGACTTGTCTGCCGCTGTGTGCAACTCGGATACTTCAGCGTCCTCTCTCGGCAAATATTGCACTTGTAAAAGAGTGTTTGATACATCAAATGGACAACTGATAGCCGTCGTCAGGTACTTCAATATGCTAAAGTTGACGAGTTCTCGAGCGGCTGCGCTCGAATCGATCAAGTCGTCATTCTCGGCTGCATAGTACGGAATCGGCGCGGTAGGTGGTTGACCGGCGAATGCTGTGTAATTGTCAGTTGTCAGCCCCGGTGTGTAGTACGGACGGAGGCCGCTGGGTCCCTTTCCCGGAGTGGCAGGGAACGTTGCAAAAGGGTGGCTCTGATCAGTTGGCATTATTTACTGCCTTAAGGGGGTGGGGAAGGGAACAATGGTGAGTGTCTGTGTGTGAGAGAGTGTATATGAAAGGAATGGAAACTCACGCGCGTCTCTTTCCCCGTCGGTCACGCAAACTCCCCGAATTTGGGTAACCGATTTTCTCCCTCTCTCTCTCTCTCTTCTTTTTCATGGCAACAAATTGAAAGAAACAACAGACATTCTCAAGGACAAGGCGCACCAAAAGGAGGGGGTGGGAAGGATTTGTTCATTGTTGTTTATTTCTTGGCCAGATCTGCGTGTTTCACATATCATCATCATCGTTCATATGAAAGAATATAAAATGTAAAAAAAGTGGGGGCAACTGAGGGTATATGATTAAAGGGAATAATGTTGTTGGATATACAGCTCAACCATGACCAGCATAAGCAGAACCCTTAAATCCACCAAAGAAGAGCATGAGTTATAGAGAAAAAAATAAGAAAAAAGAAATATAGAGAAGAGGAGAGGAGAAATGAAAAGAAATAGAGAGAACAAAAAAAGAGAGAAAAGAATATAAAAAGTTCTACATGGACATCATAGAAACAATGGCAGAAGCAGCCGCTTGAACGTGTTGGTCGGCTTCATAAGGCGACATAAATGCTGATCGAGGAGGCTCCTTTGAAAAGTAAGTTGCAGTTGGAGGTGGAGTTGGCAATGTTGCCACGCCAGGCAAGATGATATCGACATTGTCGTCATTTAAGAGATTTTTGATAGAAGGGCATGTTGTTGATGACGATGACGATGCTGATGCGGTGCTACTTGCGCTGACAGAAGCTCGGAGAGGAGGCAGATAGTGCTGCTGATGCTGCTGATACTGCTGATGCTGTTCTTCCTCCTGCGGTCTCCTCGGTGTGGGCGCTATGACCTGTTCGCCTCGTGCTGATTGCCAATTTTGTCCACGATGCGTGTAATATGACCCGCCGGACGGCGCGCAGGTTCCGAAAACAGGCGAGTGGTGTGCCTGATTGCCATCCTTGACAAGTGCTCGTAAGATATCCTCGATGACAGTAAGACGTTCCTCAATAGATTCGACCGTGATGGCACTGTTTCCAGTCTTGTCTGCCGTCTTCTTTTGTGCCGGCTGGCCGCCAAATTTCTGCTTTGGGGAAGGCACGTACCGACAGTCAATGTTGAGCTTGATGCACCGGGTGCACGGTTTCTCCCCGTTACATTTCGTCTTCTTGCGTCGGCACTCATGGCAAGCGTTAGGAACCTTGAGTCGCTTTCTCTTTCTCGTGTACGGCGATGATAAAGCGTCGACGTGGCAGACACTCAACATCGTTGCGTGGGTCCTGCAAAGGGAACAAGCTGAGGAGAGAAGAGAAAAAAAGAAGAAGCTATCAGACAGCTTTATAAAGGTGATGTCCGGAATAACCCTAAGAGCGTGACCTGTTGCTGTATGCGGTTGCTTATTCCGGACCGTGGCGCCACGCCGCTTTACTTTTTTTTACGCTCTCACTTGCAATCTCCTCCTCTCTCGTCGTCCTCTCCCCCCATCCAACCCTCCCCTTCCCAAATCCGATTCAATGGAGCTGTTGCTGCGACGCGTTCCTGACTAGCGGCAAATTTTTATTGTCCTTTGCACAAAAAAATGAATTATATCTTCAGCTTCTATTACCCCGACATAACTCTTTTCTCTTTTTTTGCATGAGCCTGACTTCTTTCATATGTCCTGTATTTTTACAGTAATGATGTTGGGCTGCTAAAGGAATCGTTGCCGATCCGAGGATGCCGTGTGACAACAATTGAGAAACCTCGTGCATCACTTTCCAAATCTGCGAACAGTCTCTCATTTCTGGATAAGAACCACGCCGGCCTGAGTACGATAAAACGGCTAGATATTCCCGGGAAGACAAAAGGAGAAGGGAGTGAGAGAGACATTATTTTAACGGGTCCGTGACAGCTGAAATATTGGCTCAAACTTGTCCCGTGCAGGCAACCCTCCTCGCCCTTTTGCATCAAAAGACGACACACTGACATTTCCCTTCATTATCGATCGTAGGACAAGAAAAAAAAGAGAAAAGAAGGGGAATACACGGAGAACACATCCCTTTGTGAGCCGGTACACAGTAGCACTCCGCACGGGGAGTTATCGATTTTCGCGCTACCTAAATGCTATTATATATGCCCAATACATAATAGTAGCTTTTTCTCTCTCGAGGCAACTTTTTTGCTCTCCGGTTCCTCGTTGTGTCGCGCGCGTTTCATTGCAATATATTCTTTCCCTCTCCCCACCCCCCCACGCAGCAATGTTCCCCGCTGTGGCCCACTACGGACCTCTCTCTCCCTCAACATTTAACTGTATCCCTCCCTTACCCCCAACAAATAATAATCACCAAAGCAACCAAGTTTCTAGAGCCTCTTTTTGTCTTTTTTGATGCCCCTATATGCACACTCGCTGCAAGTTGTCTATTTATCCGACCGGATATGCGCACTTTTGCATACGAAAAATGGTGAAACAAGCACGAATGCTTTGATGCCCGATGGCAACACAAGGAAATGGCCTCGTGCGAGGAGAGAGACACAGAGCAATCATTTGAATGCGTCATTCCGTACCAATGCTTCGGATATGTGTGCGCGATGTTCCAGACTCATCCATGTATACGTACAAAATTCAAATGTATATACATATCAAAATGCGGAAGCAACAGCAAAACTCATGACCGACAAACTTCTCACTTATACTTTTCTTCTGCAAGTCTATTTACCCACTAAATAATTTTTCTTTTACTGGAAAATTTCAAGTCTATTAGTATTAAATGTAGTACGTTTATGACGCCAACTTGCAAAAGAAAATGGACGAGCGGGCTCCATACCGCCTGTCTTTCATTGGGTGCAACCCCGTTCGCTCTGTATAGGAAAGGAGGTGATAGGTCTGGGCTCCTTGGCTTTTTTTGTTGTTTTGTATGAACCAAACAATGAAATAGACAAAAACACACTATCTGGGCGGTTGCTACCCGGAATCGATGAGAACAACATATCAACATACGATGTGTTGAATGACATGATCTTCTTTTGCACCCTGATGGTATGATTGTCAGGGCATAGAAATGTTGAAATGTGCTTGAAAATATCAGCAGTATGAGAATTTTTGTCTATATCCGCATTCCTTAAATTGACGGTTGGATCCATATCTGATGGTTTATTTATTGAGCTGGTCTTTTCCTCACTGACTAGGGAATCAAGTGCGCACTGAGAAATAATGCAGCATTTGTTATAATAGATACAATGAACTCCTTTTCTTCTACAGTATTTGCATATAAAGTATTCTAAAGAAGACGGCAATTTCCGAGCGAGTTAACCTTTATTTTATCGACATCTGGACGAACCATTACAGTGACGGACACCATGTCAATACATTTAAGCATGGCATGTTGAAGGTTATTGTCCTGAAAAGGATACTAAAAAGTGACAAACCTACAATAGCAGATGACAAACAGATCAGCAAGTTAATTATGTTATTGATACTACTATCCAACATCTACTGCAGCAGTCGATGAAGATAGGAAGGTCAGTACAATCACAAAAATTCTTGTAAAGTGAACGTGCCAGTTACAACTCTTTACACAGAAATGCATAATTCAGCCCCTTATACACCTACATTATAGTAGCATTACCATAACCTCTCAGCGATACATACTCACAATATTTTTCCAAATTTCAAAACAAGAAAGAAGAGGGCAAAAAAATAAGAGCATTTAGTGTTGGACGGGATCCAAGGATTCTGTTGGTGCTGACTGTCAGAAATCAGTCTGCGTCAAAGATCTTATTCAGATGCAACTAATTTAATAACTGGACAGCGGCACTACTTAGAAATGTTGTAGTTATAGCTGGCATAAAGAAATGAGTGAAAATAATCTAGTCAGCTGCACTTTTGCAGAAAAAGAAATAAAAAGGGCGCTGGAAATAGAATAAATAAAATATTAGTGAAAGGAGAGAGGTCAGGTTGTTCTACATAGCAAATGATAAATAATTGACTGGATACTATTGGTAGTAGTCCAGACACTATTCATTCAGAACCAACGGTGACCTACATTGGCGTTCACAGTGAGCATGTTGGAAAAGCATCCCTGATGTGGGGTGTGGACCAGCAAGTGTAGTCCCTGCCTTATTTTCTCGTCACACCCGACTCCAAAGCAAATTTTTGGGGGAGAGGAACCCTGCATGCAAGGAGATGCAAATTCTTTGCTTGTAAAAAAATTACTTTCATATGTGCTTGACAGACCAGTATACAGAAATGCTCTTTGAGTCACGAGATAAGCAGATGACAGATAATCTTCTGTTCGATCATCATTTATCACACGACAAATATCCTTTTGGCAGAGAGTGACATTGTGTGCATTGCACATGCTTAAATTTTCGCTATCAGCCTGCATGCATAAGCGATAATATGAAACAAGAAAAAAGAAAGAAAAAAATATTAAGTTGCGTGGAAGAGAAAGAAAAGCAATTTCATTACGAGAGTATAAAAAAGAACCGTGCAAGTCATTTACAAATCAGATTGATTGAGCAAGATTGTGTTGGTAAAGAGAAGAAGGGGTGGAAGGAGGTAGTGAGTTATAGAGAGAGTGACAGGCGAGTGATGGTAATTATTAGCAATTGAGAGAGTGACAGGTAAGTAGTAATAGCAACGATGGAAAAATAAAAAAATTAAGGAATGGGAAATGTCATGATGAGCCGAGATGTATCTCGAAGCGGCCCCTTTTGATAACAGTAGGTTGGTTGAGCTGCTCGTTGGATTCTCGTCTCAGAGTCTGCAGGATTGATGTGTCGGAGGTGGATGGAGGATGTTGCTTGATGCCAGTGTCGACAGGGTCTCGCCAGAATGCAGTATCCCAGATTTGGGGTGTATTAGTATTGTTGTTGTGACCACAATTGAGGGATAAGCCGCTGCTGGATGCATCTGCGTGGCTACAGGTAGACTCGCGTCGGCTTTCTGCAAGCAGCATGGCTTCGTCGCAGGAAGAGCATTTTGGCGAGGATTCGTCGTCGGGCAAGATCTTGATACCAGCAATATCTGCAAATTCTTTCGCTGTCAAGTCCTCAGAATTGACGGTGATGTTGGAAGAAGAAATGTAGGAAACGTGCGAGTAGTGTCGAATGTGAACTATTGTCTTATTGCGCCTGTGTCCAACATTTGTAGGCACGGATACTGCTGAGTTCGTGTGCCGATGACCAGACGAGGTATGGTGATTATTACTCTTATTCACAAGGATACCTGGAAGAGGGTCTTGCCAACAAATTACACGTGGAAGCGGAGCGCTGCAACCAGGGGCTGTTAATGCATTGCGTTCAACGCAATCACCATCCTCTTCTCCTTCGGGAGCCTGCTTTTTATGGCCGAGATCTAGCTTGGTTTGTGATAGGGACTGTTTCCGATATCTGTATCGCTCAAAGATAGCATCGTTGGCAAATGATTGGGTGCTACCTCGCCTCTTGGAAAGTGCATCAGCGTCACCTTGTTCGCTGCGAGTATTGCACAGAGACTGGAAAAATGTGCCGATGGACGACCTTCTCTTGTGACCTTGCTGTTGCTGCTGTTGCTGCTGTGTTGGGTCTGGCCACGGATTCTCTGTATTGTTGTGGAATGAAAAGGAGTTTGCGAATTTGCTAAACAAGGCGAATCCTGATTTCAGCTTTGTAAACTTGCTAGTCGGTTCGTCGCGCTTTTCCTCGCCAGTAGAGTCATCAATGCTTGGAGGCCGATATCGTTTGCCTGGTTTTGCAGGAAGAACAATCGTGACCATTCACCAGCGAAAACAAACAAAAGGAGGGTGAGAAAGAAAGAGTGAGAAGAAGATATGAAAAACAACAGGTTGTGAAAAAGCAACTTAAATGCTTGGAAATTCAAGAAAATGTACCAAAAAAGAGACAAAATAAAAAGGAAAAAGGGCTTGTTCCGTAATTGTTTAAAAGGAGTAGAAGGGGACCAGCCAGCAGCAAGGGCTTTCGTAGGCTGGCTCCGTACTGCAGCATGCTTGGGGGTCTAACTCGTTTAATCGCAACCGTTTTGCCACTGTCTGCTACAGTCATTTTTGCAACAGCCAAAGCTTAACTGTTCAGAATGAAACCAATCCACGGGTCAGAAAAAGTCAAGGTGACGTCGCGTCGCAGCGCATACACTACAACCCGGATTTTGTTGCGTGAATTTTGCATGCAAAGCTACATCCATTTGGAAAAAGGAAGTTTTGAATTTGGATATACATGTGAATGAATGGCCTTCTCGACCCTGGGAGTGGGGGTAAGTTCTTGTTCTGTTTTGGGGCTCGAGCAAGCAAGGTCACAATCCTTATAAGATGTGTAGCCGAAATTGAATGTATAAACCTTGTACTTACACGCACTGCATCGTGGCGCTAGCTGCATATCAGAAATAGGCCATCATACAAAAGGAAAGAAGATAAAAAAGAGTGAGAATACTAACCACAGACAGACAGTATGGAGATAACAATACATTGCAATTTTTTTAAGTGCTTCTCTTCTGACTACACCAATGGCAGCCTACTGCTGCTGCAGACTTTTGGGGACAAGACAGCACCAGATGGCAGGTGCAGGCTCTTACGTAGTCAAATGTTTCCAAGCAATTTTGGCTAATGCATCTTATCGAGTATGTTATAAACGTTTCGTAAACTATCTCGCATCTGAAGCGTTGTATTTACGTCCCAGTTTCGTATAGCTGCAGGCAGATGTGATAAGGAACTTACCAGTACAATTGTCTAAAATAATCCTTAAAAGCGATTGAATTTGCTTAGTGTCTCCAAAACTTTAGACGGTATGCTTCACATTCCTCCAGAGCCCTAACGTCATTGATCCAACATGTACTCAAATTCAAAACCTCCTTGTCCCAAATTTCAGCAATTAATTCCCCAGTTTCGTAACATGGCGTCCATACAGATTTTTCCCTCCAGTTTTCGTAATCGCCGTAATCGAACATGGGAGAAACTACCAACGTGCTTGATCCTTCAGCGCTGCTGCATACAATCTCACAGACTGTTCCAAACACATTGCAAACGCCTTACGATGCACTTGCTGCAGCCACTCACGCAATGATGCTCAGCGTAGGTTTCCGCTTTGCAGGTCTTGGGGACGACGCGAGACAAGGTAAAGTTGACAAGTCTAGTTTGGTCTGGAGTGTGTATATGTGCGGGAGATGTTTTGGCAACAGAATGTAAAGAAGCTTCTATTCGGACCAAAAGAAGGTTGTGCATTGGCATGAAAATTGTGTTATGCTCAAGCCAGGTTGTCATGTAATGTAGAGGGTGATGGATCGGTCCGGAAGCTTCCGATTGAATGGAATGCACATGGACCCCACAGCTATGCCTTTCGATACAGCCATCCACAGTCAAGTTTGACTTTTGTAATAAAGTCCCTCAAGCTTGGAGAACGATGGATAGTCCATGGATTGGCAATCGGGGTAAGTGGAGAGAGAATTGGGATTTGGGATTAGCTGCATGAATTGTATGTCTGACAGAACAGAATTTCTTTTTTTTTCCAGGACGATAAGACAGCGACGCTTGATGTTGCTATCCAAGATTACACATCTTCCTCCTTTTTCCCATACGACCCGTCTACATCAACAGAATCTTTGGTGCATGGATTTATATCGTCAAGTCGGCTCAATGATTTAGCAGTGCTTTACAAAATCAGCATTATTCAGCGATTAATGCCTGGACTGCAAAAACCTGGATATGAAGAAACGACTACGTAAGCTCATGGAATTCTATTAAATCGAGGAATGCAATCTTTGACACACATATCTTAAACTCAACAGGTCATCTACTGCAAGCGTCCCATCAGGTGGAAATTATCAGCAACCATCGAGAAACTCGCCCCCTCGACCAGAACCAGGTAGTGGGCCTGGACCTATCCCTCAACGTCCTCCTATATTTGATGACCCCATTTCTGCAGATGACCCTGCGCTTGGGTAAGATGAATGCATAAACATGAGGAAATTCATTGGTGCTGTAATATCAACATACATATTTAGGCCGTACAATGTTGGACGCAGTGATCTAGAACCTCTTGGAGGAAACTTGCGGATGCCAGGGTAGGTTTAATATTACTGAAAAAAAGCTGTAAACCTTGATACATATGTAAATTGTTGCAGAGATGGCGGTGGCATGTTTGTAGGTCCTGACCATCCTATGTTTACTGGACAACAGCACCGCGATCCATCCGGAGTCTTTGGAGGCCCACAACCTTTACCACGGTAAACTGTGTAAATGTAGAGTATGTTCCACAGCAATGCTGACATGTGCTACAGAGGCGCTGTACCCCCTGGAGCCCGCTTTGATCCCATCGGACCCTTCGGAAATGTGCCTGGTCGTGGAATGGGACCTCGCCCAGGTCGAGGCGGTTTTGGCCCTGGAAGATCGGGTTTCTTCAGTGGTGAGCCTGACAACGACGAATTACCCCCGCCCGTGAGTACAAGACATGACTAATAATTCTTTTTTCCCTTTCATCTCGATTGACACTTGTTTTTCATTGTTCCAGGGTAGTCACGATATGTTTTTGTAAAAGACAATCGACAAAGACAGCTGCAAATAAAATGTGCCTGTACAAGTAGCGCAACAATGCTATTTACTTTTGATGGATATTTTCTTTTTGTGCGTGAATGTGATTAAGCAGACAATTCGCCCATTTTGACAAGTAAACAGCGTTGCGAGATCATCCGTAAGAGGTGATTACAAACTTTGCACCGGCCGGTGGTCCCACGTGGCTACAAACAACAAGACTTGATAAAAGCGGCTCTGCGACCTCCCAGTAGTTGTAATAGTACATAGTCTGTTGGCAGCTGTTAAAGAACAATAGCCCCGATGTACTATAGTGTGCAAGCGCTATCATCACCAAATTCCTGGATGAGGAGCTATCATCAGCAGAATCGATTGTACCGCTATCCTCTCACAGAAGAAAACCTAAAGTGTTATCTGTCAATGGTATGCACATTGCCATCGTAGTTATCGAAATGCATTGACTTGGCCAATGATCAATATCTAAAAAGTCTATGTTTCTTAGCAATATCATTGCACCAGTGACTTTCGCAAAGAACGTGTCGCAGAGTACGCTTATTCCCAGAGTTGTATGGTCACTCCCAAGATCAATACCACAGCAATTCCGAGCAAGAACAACAATAGCACAAGCTTTTGGAATCTCATGACTTGGAAGCGATAGAATGAGCAAACTTGTGTATATTCAACAGTACACTTTGAATGTAACTTTACAGACTATTCAAAGGGGACAATACAATGGTGAGAATGGGAATGGACGGGGATGCGTTGAAGTTTACTATTATTGTTTGTGAGTGAGGAAAGGGGATATCGTAATTGCTGTCAACATGTTGTTCCGGGAGTGTGATTTACAGTATTTCTCCTTGATGTTCGCAGTTGTTGAATTTTCTTTGCGTTTCTGGAGTACAGTGAAAAATGTGGACAGATCATGAAAGATGAGGACAGCTCATAAAGATGCCC